>JACGCM010001354.1:0-23679 GCA_014058105.1 Kingdonia uniflora | reverse complement strand
CCCTGGTGATTTGACTCGCGGAGGCATGCGAAGTTGATGTACCCATTAACTTTGGATAACATCTCCTCGAGTGTTATGGTTTATGAAGCACAATATACTCCTTTACATGATGTTGTCTAGGAGAGCGTCAGAGTACACAAGAACACGTTCACGCAGTTGAGATTCTCAACTTCGTACGACTCATCGAGAAGCTACTTGTTGAAGGCTTCAAGGGTTTGTTGGGGGATTTGCAGAAGTTGATGAGGGCATCAACCCAGATCTTGTGGTCCTTGTTGAAGGCCAAATGGGCTATGAAAAAGGTTAAAAGTTGTTCAAAACTTCAGATGGAGCCATTGGGGAGGCTATGGTACCATCTGAGAGGGTTGTCTGTAAGGCTGATGGGAAACTGTCAACACAACAGGTGGTCAGCCGTGGAGTAAAGTCTTATGGCATTTTAGAATTTGAGGATGTGGGATTGGGGGTCGGTATTGTGGTATTTGCTGATTTTGGGTGCGTAAAAATTTGGAGGCACCTCGATAGCATGGAATTTGGTGTAGAGGTGGTTGTTTAGCCAACTCCAAGAGTTTGTTATGGGGCTCTCCCAGATGTGGATAGCGGTATGGATTTTGTGGTCGAGTTCCTGTTGTATAAGATATGTAGGATGAGGGGGGGGATCTTTGGGGTCGAGGGTGATGAGGCTGAATGTTCGGCGTGTCTTAGCGCCTCGTTCCCCACAATGTTCTCAAACAGGGCAGCATTTGGGGTATCTAGTTGATCGAAGAATGGAGCCGGACAAATCCTCCATGGTATGCATGCCTAGGTGGATTAAACCAGTAGGTAGAAAGGTGGGTAGAACACCCTCGGCACCAAGATGGACCGGGGGTGCTTCAATATGTGGCTAGGGCCCAAGCCGAGCGCGGACAGAAACGCACGACGAGGAAAGTGCTCGACAGGACGGAGGGGCGTTTAGAGTTTGAAGTTGTAGCAACTCGCAAACTTTATTGCGTAGATCCTCGAGGGCACGATATTGCCTGTCTGCATCGTCTAAATGGCGCTGCCATTCAGCCTCGAATTCTTGGCGGTGCTCAATCCGCTTAAGGCATAACTAATAATTGTGTCGTTCCTCCGCTTGAGCAAATTGATGGGCAAGAAGGGTAACTGAGCGGTCACTCCTTCGGTGGAGCTGACGACAAGGGCGGAAGTAGAGCAAAGGGTGGGAGCTATTGAAGGTGTCTTGGAGAAGTTAAAAAAGGAAAGAGAAAATAGGCTGGTGGAGTTCGGCAGGGGGGATAGCGCAGACGGCGCCAAATATAGGGGAAAGTTTCGTAGAGGGGAAACTAACACTTACACCGCTGAGTTATCCTTGTATAGGGTTTCCAATTATCTAATATTATAGTAAGCGACACTAATATTACTAACATACTTGCGTGGAGTCCAAAAATTTGTTGTGCTTCACGACCTCCAGCAAGGATTCATAAGAGAATTGTTATATATATCGAAGGTAGTCTAGGGTTCGAACTGTGGGGGGTTATAGGTATTCGAAGGTATCTTCTAAGGCTTTGCCGAGAGCTTTTCAAACCCCTTCCTAGTGTTTCTTTTCTCCCTCCTATTTATAGTATATATATAGGGCTGAGTCACCAAGGGGATCAATATACATGCAATCCTCTGGGGACAATTGACTTGTACTCGGAGTCAGTTCTGCCACTGTTGCTGTTTGTTCTGATACTGTGGTTTTGGATCTGGCACTATGGTGGATGGATCTGGCATAGTAGTTGTCGAGCGGCTTGCTTATCTATTTGCCTAGTGATCTGGCTGCCTGACGTGTCTCCCTTCGACCATGTACGACTATGGTCAAAGTATTTTTGGTATTGTTGCAGAGTTTATGCGCTGCTCATCTATCTTTGACTATAGTGGTTGGCTTTGATGGTTCCTTCGAGGGTTTGATTAGTTTCGGGAAGCTTAGTGGATACTTCTATCGATTACTGGGCATCAGACCTCTAGGTAGGCTTCGATGTGCCTTTCGAATGCTCGAATTGAGCAGAAAACTGTGAGTAGCTACTACAGTTGTTGGCGAGTTGTCTTCATTGTAGGGTCTGTAACCAGCCCAGTGGGTAAGAGGTCATCTCGAGGCTGTACGATTGGTACCACTAAGGGGGGTTTACATAGCCTTTGCCATGCCAGGCTCCAAAATCTACTACGGGTACTGGGGGGCACATTCAATGTTACTGTGGGACGTAACAACCAGTGGTGGTGGGTATTGCTGCTAAGTTGGTAATTGGGCCGCTGCTGAGTTGTGTCTGTCACATAGTGTGCAAGGGGGGTTGGTGGTATAGGAAGGCGTAGGATGACCATGTTACTAGCGTCCTCAGGGTGGTGGATACGGGTGTTGAACTGTATAGGCTAGTGTTCGTATATTGACCCATAGACTGGGGATAAAGTATTATCTTTGGGTACAGCATCGTGGGGTGTAACTCGTTGACAGAAGCGGATGTCGCAATGCCGCCAAGCAGCGGTGGTGGTCCAACAGAGAGTGCCTCATAGTTCATCGTTGGCCCCTTGGAGATGGCAAATTTTGTCCTCCTTAGTGAACATCTGCCCTTGTAATTGTAGAAATACAGCCCGCAGCCCTGCCATAGCTTTCTCTTACGATTGGTTTCGTGTAAAAAAAGCCATCTTCACTCGGTTTGGATAGAGGATAAAGGTGTGAATGCAGATGATACAAATTGTAGTCCCATGATTCCTCTCGGGGATGACAATATGTGTATAATCATTTTGGGCTTGACACGTTCCACTGGAGGAGGGCACCACTTGACTCTCTCCGAGTTTCTCCCCTTAAACTCTTTCTCTTTAATGGAAGAGGAACTGTTCAGAAAGGAAGAAGAAGAAGAAAAGGAAGATCACCCTTAAGGTTACCTTCGCACCTCCATTTATATGGAGGGTATAACTTAAGGGTAACCCTTCTCACGTACTTTGTGTAATTCCAAAGGTATCCCTTCGGGATCTAAGACTCTGCATCTCCACATGGACTAGGCTAACGACTTCCACCACTGGCTGTGTTCATCGTTCCTCTGTGGCCATTAGGCGAGTTCCCGCCCGAGACTTGCTCGATGTCACCAGATAGCTCGTAGGACGACCTGAATGATCGACGCTGACTGGGGTGCTCCAAATTTTGGTGAAGAGGTCATCCAGTGACCTTCCAGCTCAAGGCTAACGGGAGCGCGCTCCTATACCAATGTCTCAAACGAGTTGGTGGTAGCCAAGCTTCTCAAATTGTGATATAAAGTGTCGGATTGATGCGACATCTGTACCGGTCAAAAATTTAAACCAATAGTTTTAAGAGCCTAATGGTAATTATCCAAGAGTGTGGTCGGTAAGAAAAAACTATTAACCACAAGCCAGCATCTCAAACGAGTTACCGGAACCAAGCTTTTACTAAATTGCGATCTAAAGCATTTAAGAGGCACAAAATCCGTATCAGTTTGAAATGTAAATTAGAATTTTGCGATACTTTTCATCAATTTCCAAGTATTTGGTCTGTTAAAAAAAATTAACAGCAATCCAGCCTTATAAACGAGTTGCTGGTAGCCAAGCTTCCTTGAATTGCAATCTAAACTATTAGAGATGCGTGAAATTTGTACCATTTAAAAATGCAAACCAGGAGTTTGGTGGGCCTTTTTGTAATTATCTAAGCATATGGTCGAATGAAATGAAACTGTTAACCACAATCCAATCTCTCTAATGAGTTGCCGGTAGCCAAGAATTGCATAATTACAATATAAAGCATCGGAGTGGCACAAAATCCGTAGTGGTCTAAAATTAAACAAAGAGTTTTACGAGCCATTTGGAAACTATCCTAGTATCTGACCAGTCAAAAAGAAAGTCATAACCACGTTCTATCCTCTATAACGAGTTGTCAATAGCAAGTATATCTTAGAATTGCAATATAAAGCATCGGAGAGGCACAAAATCTATATCTGCTAAAATGTAAGACAGTGTTTTGAGAGCCATTTGTATACTATCCAAGTGTGTGCTACGACAAAAAGAAACTCTTAAGCGCGAACCAACCGCTATAGCGAGTTGTTGGTTCCCACGCTTCCCAGCATTGTGATCTATTGATTCATTGAGGAGCAAAATTTATACCGTTAAAAAATGCAAACTGGGAGTTTTGCGGTACAATTATTAGCTATCCTAACGTGTGGTCAGTTGAAAATAAACTCTTAACTGGGATCCAACATCTCTAACAAGTTGTTGGTAGCCAAGCTTCTCAAAATTGTGATCTTAAGCATTAGATAGGCACAAAATCTATTCCACTCTAAAATTTATACCAATAGTTTAAAGAGCCTAATGGTAATTATTCAAACATGTGGTCGGTCAGAAAAAACTCTTAACCACAAGCAAACCACTCAAACGAGTTTCTAGTAGCCAAGCATTTTTAGAATTGTGATCTAACGCATTTTAGTGGCGCACAATTCGTATCTTTCTAAAATACAAATCGAGAATTTTGTGAAACTTTTCGTAACTATCCAAGCGTGTGGTTGGTCGAAAAAAAAATCTTAGTAGCGATCTAGCTTCATAACAGAGTTGTCGGTAGCCAAGCTTCCATAAATTGTGATCTATACCATCAAAGATGCACGAAATCCGTACCATACAAAAATGAAAACTGTGAGTTTGACTAGCCTTTTGGTAACTATCTAAGCGTATGATCGGTTAAAATGAAATTCTTAACCACAATCCGACCTCACTAATGAGTTGCCGAGAGCCAAGTATCTTAGAATTGCGATATAAAGCATCGGAGAGGCGCAAAATTGATACCGGCTAAAATGCAAACCAAGAGTTTTGGGAACAATTTCGATAATATCCTAGTATGTGCTCAGTCAAAAAGAAACTCTTAAGCACGATCCAACCACTCTGGCGAGCTGTTGGTTTCCATGCTTCCTATTATTGTGATCTAAAAATTTTGGGAGGCGTAAAATTTGTACTGGTAAAAATGTAAACTGGGAATTTTGCAGGCCTATTGTTAACCATCCTAGTGTATGACGGTAGAAAATAAACTCTTATCCAGGATTCAATGTCTCTAACGAGTTCCTGGTAGCCAAGCTTCTTAAAATTGAGATCTAAAGCATTGGATAGGTGCGACATCTGTGCTGGTCTAATATTTAATTCAATTGTGTAAATATACTAATGATAATTATCCAAACGTGTGGTTGGTCAAAAAAACCTCTTAACCACAAGCCAACCTTTCAAACGAGTTACCGGAAGCCAAGCGTTCTCAGAATTGCGATCTAAAGCATTTGAGAGGCGTGAAATCCGTATTAGCATGCTAGCTCGGAATTTTATGGGACTATTCATAGCTCTACAAGCGTGTAGCCAGTCAAAAATATAATCTTAACAGTGATCCAACCTCATAACGAGTTGCCGACAGCCAAACTTCTCAAATTGCAATCTAAAGCATCGGATAGGTGTGAAATCCGTACCGAATTAAAATGCATATAGGTGATTTTATGATCCTTAAGGAAATTATCCTAGCATGTGGTTAGTCGAAATGAAATTCTTAATCATGATCCCACCACGCAAACAAGTTGCCGGTAGCCAAGCTTCTCAGAATTACGATCTAAAGCATTTGAGCAACGCGAAATCCGTATCGGTGTTAAATGCAAATCGGGAGACTTGTGTATCTGTTGGTAACTACGCTTGTGTGTGGTCAATCAAAAATATACTCTTAACCTCTCTATCAATTTTTCGGAAGCCAAGCATCCTAGAATTGTGATTTAAAGCATTGGAGAGGCGCAAAATCTGTATCGGTCTAAAATGCAAACTAGAAATGTTATGAAACCTTTGGTACCTCGCCATGCATGTGTTCAAGAAAAAATAAACTTTTAACCAGGATCCAACCTCTCTAACAAGTTGCCAGTAGCCAGGATTCCTAAATTGCGATCAAAAGCGTCGGAGAGGCGCCAAATCCATACCGGTCAAATTGGCAAATAGGGAATTTTTCATAACTTTTGTTAACTATCCAAGCATGTTGTCGGTCAAAATAAAGCTCTTAATCATGATCCAGCATCTCAGACCAGTTTTCAGTAGCCAAGCTTCACAGAATTGTGATCTAAAGCATCGATGAAGCGCGTAGTCCGTACGGGTCAAAAATGCAAACTGGGAGTTCTTTGATGCGTTTTGGGAACTATCCAAGCCAATGGTCGGTCAAAATGAAACTATTAACCATAATCCAACCTCTCAACCAGGTGGCAGAAGTCAAGTATCTCAGAAATGAGATATAAAGCATCGGAGAGGCATAAAATCTATACCGGTCTAAAATACAAATAAGTAGTTTTGCGAGCCATTTCGAAACTATCCTAGCATAAGGTCCATTGAAAAGAAACTTATAGCCACAATCCAACTTCTTTAACATGTTGATGGTCGTCAAGGTTCCTAAAATTACGATCAAAAGAGTCGGAGAGACGCAAAATCCGTACTAGTCTATAACACAAACTGAGAGCTTTGCGAGCCTATTGGTAACTATCCTAAGGCGTAGTTGGTCAAAATAAAACTATTAACCATGATACATCCTCCCTAGCGATTTGACAGTTCCCAAGCTTCCTAGAATTACAATCTAAAGCATAAAAAAAGTGCAAAATCTATCCCGGTCTGAATTAAAACCAAAAGATTCGCGAGCAGTTGGTAACTATCCCAGCGTGTGGTAGGTCTAAAAATTCTCTTTATCACGTGTTTCTGGTAGCCAAACTACCAAGAATTGAGACCTAAACAATCAGAGAAGCACGATATCCATACCATACTTTAATACAAATTAGGAGTTCTGTGAGCCTTTGGTAACTACCCAATCTTATAGTTAGTCGAAATGAAGCTCTTAACCATAATCATACCTCTCTAACAACTTGCTGGTAGCAATGAATCTCATAAATGCGATATAAAGCATCGAAGAAGCACAAAATCCATACAAGTCTAAAATGTAAACCAAGAGTTTTACAAGCCATTTGAAAACTATCATAGTATGTGGTCGTTTGAAAAGAAATTTTTAACCACGTTCCAACCTCTCAAGCGAGTTGTTTGTGGCCAAGTATCTCGAAATTGTGATATAAAGCATCGGAGATGCGCAAAATCGATAATGGCTTAAATGCAGCACAAGAGTTTTGAGAACCATTTGGATACTATTCTAGCATGTTCTCGGTCGAAAAGAAACTCTTAAGAAAGATCCAAGCGCTATAGCGAGTTGCTGGTTTCCAAGCTTCCCAATAATATGATCTAAAGATTTGGAGAGCCCCGAAATCTGTACCGGTAAAAATTACAAACTGGGAGTTTTACAGGCCTATTGCTAACTATCCTTGTGTGTGGTCAGTAAAAAAGAAACTCTTGACCATGATCCAACCTCACAGATGAGTTGTCGGAAGCCAAGCTTCTCAGAATTGCGATCTAAAGCATTTGAGTGCCGCAAAATCTGTATCGGTCTTAGGTGTAAACCGAGAGTCTTGTATATTTATTGGTAACTATTCTAGCATGTGCTCGGTCAGAATGAAAATTTTAACCACGACCTAGCCGAACTATCAAGTTACCTGTGGCCAAGCATCCTGGAATTGTGATTTAAAACATCGGAGAGGTGTGAAATTCGTATTGGTCCAAAATGCAAACTAGGAGTTTTGCAAATATTTTGGTAACTACCCAAGCGTGTGGTCGGTTGAAAATAAACTTTTAGCCAGGATCTAGCCTCTCTAACGAGTTGTCGTTAATCAAGCATCCGAGATTATAATCAAAAGTGCCGGAGAGGTACGAAATCCGTACCGATCTTTAACACAAAACATGATTTTTTCCTAACTATTTTTAACTATCCAAACATCTGGTCGGTTGAAATGGAACTCTTTACCATGATCCAACCTTTTAAACGTGTTGTCGGTAGCCAAGCATCCTTGAAATTTGATCTAAACCATCAGAGAAGCACGAGATTCGTACCATTCTTAAATACTAACTGGGAGCTTTGCTTGCCCTTTGGTAAATATCTTAGCGTGTTGTCTGTCAAAATGAAAGTCTTAACCACTATGCAACCTCTCTAACGAGTCTCTGGTAGCCAAGTATCTCAAAAATGTATTATAAAGCATCAATGAGGCGTGAAATTCGTGCCAGTCAAAAATGTAAACCAAAAGTTTTGAAAGCTATTTGGATATTATCCTATTGTGTACACAGTCGAAAAGGAACTCCAAAGCACGATCCAACCGCTATAACATGTTACAGGTATCCAAGCTTTCTAGTATTGTGATCTAAAGATTCGGAGTGGCACAAAATCTGTACCAACAAAAAATGCAAACTGGGAGTTTTTCGGGCCTCTTGGTAACTCTCCTAGTGTGTGGCCAGCTGAAAAAAAACTTTTAGCCAGGATCCAACTTCTCTAATGAGTTGCTTATAGCTGAGATTCTCAAAATTGTGATTTAAAGCATCGGATAGGCGCAAAATCCATGCCGGTTTAAAATTAAAACTGGTAGTTTTGAGGGCTTATTGTTAACTATCCTAGCCTATGGTCAGTAAAAAAGAAATTCTTAACCACGATCAAACCCTATAGACGAGTTGCAGGTAGCCAAGCTTCTTAGAATTATAATCTAAAGAATTTAAGTGGCGCAAAATCCGTATCAGTGTTAAGTGCAAACTTGGAGTCTTACGTATCTGTTGGTAACTATCCTAGCGTGTGTTCAGTCAGAAAGAAATTCTTAACCACGATCTAACCTCACTATCGTGTTGCCGGTAGCCAAGCATCCTAGGATTGTGATTTAAAGGATCGGAGAGGAGATAAATCCATATCGGTCTAAAATGCAAACTAGGTGTTATGCAAACATTTTGGTAGTTATCCATGCGTGTAGTTGGTAGCCAAACATTCTAGATTGTAATCAAAAGTACCGAAGAGGCGTGAAATCCGTACCAGTCTTAAACGCAAAATAGAAAATTTTCATGATTTTTGTTAACTATCTAAGCGTGTGGTCAGTCAAAATGAAACTCTTTACTACGATCCAACCTTTTAAACGTGTTACCAGTAGCCAAGCGTCCTTGAATTCTAATCTAAACCATCAGAGAGGCATGATATCCGTACCATTCATAAATGCAAATCGGGAGTTCTACGAGCCATTTGGTAACTATTTTAGCGTATTGTCGGTCCAAATGAAACTTTTAACCATGATCCAACCTCTCTAACAAGTTGTTGGTAGCCAAGTATCTTAAAAATGCAAAATAAAGCATCGGTGAGGCATGAAATCCATGCTACTCAAAAATTTAAGAACAAAGTTTTAAGAGCCATTTGGAAAAAATCCAAATGTACGGTCGATTGAAAAGTAACTATTAACCCCAATCTAACCTTTCTAATAAGGTGTTGGCAACGAAGTTTCCCTGAATTGCGATCAACAGATTCGGAGAGTCACAAATCCGCATCGGTAAAAAATACAAACTGGGGGATTTATGAGCGTATTGGTAACTATCCAAGTGTGTGGTCAGTTGAAAGGAAGTACTTAACTGGGATCTAACCACTCTAGCGAGCTGCTGGTAGCCAAGCTTCTTAGAATTGTGATCTAAAACATTGGATTGGCACGACATTTATACAGGTCAAAAATTCAAACCGGTAAGTTTCCAAGCCTTATGGTAATTATCTTAGCGCGTGGTTGTTCAAAAGGAAACTCATAACTACGATCCAACCTCTCAACCATGTTTTCGATACTCAAGCATCTTAAAATTATGATCTAAATCTTTTGTGATCGTGTGAAATTGGCATCAGTCAAAAATGAAAATTGGGAGTTTTGTAAATTTATTCTTAACTATCCTAGCGTGTGGTCACTTAGAAAGAAAATCTTAACCATGAACCAACCACTCTATCGAGTTGCCGATAGCCAAGCATCCTAGAATGAAGATTTAAAACATCGAAGATGCGCGAAATCTGTATCGGTCAAAAATGCAAACTGGGAGTTTTGTAAACTATTTTGTAACTATCCATTTGAGTAGTCGATCGGAAAGAAACTTTTAACCTGGATCTAACCTCTCTAACAAGTTTTCGGTAGCCTAACATCCTAGAATTGTGATTGAAAGCGTCGGAGAGGCGTGAAATCTGTACCGCTTTAAAATGAAATTGAGAATTTAGCGAGACTTTTGGTTACTATCTAAGCGTGTGGTCAGTAAAAAAAACTCTAAATAGTGATACAATCTCTCTAACAAGTTCCTAGTAGCCAAGTATATCAGAATTGTGATTTAAAGGATTGGAGAACCGCGTATTCCGTACCGGTCTAAAATGTAAATCGAGAGTTTTGAGAGCCATTAGGTAACTATACCAATGTTTTGTGAGTCAAGAAAAAACTCTTGACGATGATCCAACCTCTAGAGTGAGTTATTGGTAACCAAGCTTCCTAGAATTGTGATTTAAACTAAAAATCAGGAGTCTTACATGCCTTTTGTAACCATCCTGGCGTGTTATCAGCCAAAAAGAAACTCTTAACCACGACGCAACCTCTTAAATTAGTTGCTGGTAGCCAAACTTCTCAGAATTGCGATATAAAGCATCGGAGCGGCATAAAATACATACTGACTAAATTCAAACCAAGAGTTTTGTGATCCATTTTGAAACAAGCTTAGTGTGTGTTTGACTGAAAAGAAACTCTTAACCGCAATCTAACCTCTCTAACGAGTTGTTGGTAGCCAAGCTTCCTAGAATTTAGATTTAAAGATTTGTAGAGGCATGATATCCGTATCAGTAAAAAAAAGCAAACCGGAAGTTTTATGAGCCTATTGTTAACTACACTAGCATTTGGCTGGTTGAAATGAAACACTTAATCAGGATAGAACCTCTCTAACGGGTTGTTGGCTCATCAAAATTACGATCTAAACCATCGGATAGGCACGAAATCCATACCGGTCAAAAATACAATCCAGTAGTTTTTCAAGCCTTCTGGTAATTATCCTTGTGTGTGGTCGATCCAAAAGAAGCTCTGAACTATGATCCAATCTCTCTAATGAGTTTCAGGTAACCAAATATCTCAGAATTACGATATAAAGCATCGGAGAGGCATAAAATACATGCAGCAAATCAAGAGTTTTGTGAACCATTTGGAAACTATCCTAGTGAGTGGCCGGTCAAAACGAAATACTTAACCACCATCCAACCTTTCTGAGGAGTTGCTGGTAGCTAAGTTATCCAAAATTGCGATCTAAAGGTTCGTAGAGGCGCGAAATCCGTAGAAGTAAAAAATATTATCCTTGCGTGTGGTCAGCTGAAAAGAAAGTTTTCAACAGGATCCAACTTCTCTAACAAGTTGTTGGCAGCGAAGTTTCTCAAAATTGCGATCTAAAGCCTGTGGTAGGATCAAAAACTATACCGATCAAAATTTCAAATTGGTAGTTTTGGGAGCCTTATGGTAATTATTCAAGCATGTGGTCGATCGAAAAGAAACTCTTAAACACGATCCAACCTCTCAAATGAGTTATCGGTAGCTAAACTTTTTAGAATTTTGATCTAAAGCATTTAAGAGACGCGAAATCCACATTTATCTTAAATGCAAACCTGGAGTTTTGCAATCTGTTGTTAACTATCCTAGCATGTGGTCACTTGAAAGATAGTCTTAAGCCTGTTCCAACCTCTCTATCGAGTTGTCGATAGCCAAGCATCATAGAATTGTGATTTAAAGCATTTGAGTGGTGCGAAATATGCATGATTCTAAAATGCAAACTAAAAGCCTTGTAAACCTTTTGGTAACTATCCTAGCTTGTGGTTGGTCAGAAAGAATCTTTAATCCAGGATTCAATCTCTCTAACGAGTTGCCGATAGCTAAGAATCCTTGAATTGTGTCAAAAATAGTTTGAGAGGCACGAAATCCATACTGGTCTAAAATGTAAGCCGACATTTTTTTTAGACTTTTTTTAACAATCCAAGCATGTGGTTGGTCGAAATGAAACTCTTAACGACAATCCAACCTGTCTATCAAGTTACCGGTTGCTAAGTTTATGAGATTTGCGATAAAAAGCATTGGGGAGGCACGAAATCTATACCGGTCAAATATTCAAACAAAGAGTTTTGCGAGTCATTTGGAAACTATCATAATGTATGGTTGGTAAAAAAATCACTTAACCACAATCCAACAACTCTAGCAAGTTGTTGGTAACCAAGCTTCCCAAAAATGCCTATGAAGCTTCCGAGAGGCGCGAAATCCATACCATTAAAATTTTAAAATCATGAGTTTCACGAGCCTATTAGAAACTATCTTAGTAGATAGTCAGTGAAAAATAAACTTTTAGCGAGGATCCAAACTCTTTACCGAGTTACTGGTAGCCAAGCTTCTCATAATTGTGATCTAAAATTCAAACCAGCAGGCTTGCAAGCCTTATGGTAATTATCTTAAAGCATGGTCAGTCAAAAAGAAACTCGTAACCACAATCCAACCTCTCAAATGAGTTACCCGTAGCCATGTATCCAAGAATTGCGATAAAAAGCGTTGGGGAGACACGAAATCCTTATCAGTCTAAAATGCAAACCAGGAATTTTGCAAAACTTTTGGTAACTATTCAAGCTTGTGGTCGGTCGAAAAAAAACTCTTAGCGGCGATCTAACCTCTTAAACAAGTTGTCGGTAGCCAAGCTTTCCTGAATTGCGATCTAAACCATAAGATAGGCTTAAAATTTGTACCATTCAAAAATGCAAAATAGGAGTTTGGCAAGCCTTTTGGAAATTATCTAAGCGTATGGTCAATTAAAATGAAACACTTAACCATAATCAAACCTCTCTAACGAGTTACCGGTAGCCAAGTATCTTAGAATTACGAAATAAACCAGGAGTTTTGCGAGCATATTAGTAACTACCTTTACGTGTGTTCAATTCAAAAGAAACTTTTCACTTGCATCCAACCTCTCCAATAAGTTGTTGATAACCAAGCTTCTCAGAAGGTGATCTAAAGCATCGAATAGGCGTGAAATCCGTACCGTTAAAAAATAGAAATTGAAAGTTTTACGAGCGTATTAGAAATAATCTTATCATATAGTCGGTGAAAAAAAAGCTCTTAACCTGCATCCAACCTCTCCAATGAGTTGTTGGTAGTCAAGCTTCTCAAAATTGTGATATAAAGCTTTAGATAAGCATAAATTTGTACCGATCTAAAATTCAAACCGGTGGGTTTGCAAGCCTTATGGTAAACATTTTAGCGCGAAGTCGATTGAAAATAAACCCGTATCCATGATCTAACCTTTCAAACAAGTTGCCGGTAGCCAATCTTCCTATAATTGTGATTTAAAAAAATTGAGAGCGCGCAAAATTAGCATCGATCTAAAATGCAAATCGGGAATTTTGCGTGACATTTGGTAGCTATCCAAGTATGTGGGTTGTCAGAACAAAATTCCTAACGATGATCCAACCTCTTAAAATTGTTTTTAGTAGCCAAGATTCCTTTAACTGTGATTTATGAGTCTCAAAATCCGTTCCATTCTTAAATGCAAATCGGGAGATCGACAAGCCTTTCCAAAACTATCTAAATGTATGGTCGGTCTACATGAAACTTTTAACTACAATCCAACCTCTCTAACGAGTTGCCGGCAGCCAAGTATCTCTAAATTACGATATAAAGCATCGGATTGGTGCGAAATCCATATTGTTATAAAATGCATAGTAAGAGTTTTGCGAGCCATTTGGAAACAATCCTAGTGAGTAGTCAAACAGAAAGAAACTTTCAATTATGATCCAACCTTTCTAACGAGTTGATGGTAGCCAAGCGTGCCATAATTTCAAACTAAATATTCAGAGAGGCCCAAAATTCGTACTAGTAAAAAATGCAAACCGTGAGTTATGTAGGCCTATTGGTAAGTATCCTGGCATGTGGTCCGTTAGTAGCCAAGCTTCTAAAACTTATGATCTAAAGCATCGGATAAGCGCGAAATCTGTACTTGTCTAAATTTAAGCCAATATTTTGCAAGCCTTATGGTAATTATCTTAGTGTGTATTCGGTCAAAATGAAACTCTTAACCACAATCCAACATCTCAATCGGGTTGCCCGTAGCCAAGCTTCCCAAAATTGCGATCTAAAGCATTGGAGAAGCGTAAAATCAGTAATAGACTAAAATTTAAATTGGGAACTTTGCAGAACCTTTGATAACTATCAAAGTACGTGGTCTGTAAAAAAAACTCTTATCAATGATCTAACCTCTTTACCGAGTTGCCGGCAGCCGAATTTCCTTGAATTGCAATAGAAACCATCAAAGAGACACGAAATTCGTTCTATTCTACAATGCAAACCGGGAGTTCAACGAGCATTTTGATAATAATCAATGTGTATGGTTTGTAAAAATGAAATTTTTAACCATAATCAAACCTCATAAATTAGTTGTTGGTAGCCAAGCTTCCTAGAATTGTGATCCGCAGCGTTTAGAGAAACAGGAAATTCGTACCGATACAAAGTAGAAACTGGGAGCTTTACAAGCCTATTGGTAACTATCAAGGCATGTAATTGGTCGAAATGAAACTCTTAAGTATGATCCAACCTCTCTAACGACACTACAAAAATAATAATTATTAGGGACCAAATATTAGAGACGGAGTAAAATTTGTCTCTAATAATCAAATATTTGAGAGGTTTTGAATCAGTCTCTAATATTTTAGTTTATGAGACAGAAAGAATAACTCTGTCCCAAATAATATAAGCTTAGGGACTGTTAAATTTGGACGTCCCGAATTGTATAAGTTTAGGGACTCTTGGATTTGGCCGTCCCTAATTGTATAAGTTTAGGGACTGCTGGACATGGCCATTTCTTATAGTTAACAAAAACAAAAACAAAAAGGCCTAATTTCATGGACGCAAGTTAACTCCCCTTCCCAATGATCCTTTCACCATCAACTCTCTGCGACTGCGATAAACCCTAATACACGATCACCACCCTAAAACCGAAACCCTAATTCCTTTATTACTGTTGCTCTTAGTGATTTACTGAATTGATAGTTTATGATTTGCTAAATTGCTAGTTTATGTTTATCTCTGGTAACCACATAATAAATGATTTCTGAAATTGGTACTTTCTAATGTACAGTGGAGAAAGAAGATAATCCAAAATTTAAAGTGTTGGTAGATGTTGTTAAACGTATTGGGTTGATAATGTGTGTGATGTTTTGTGGGATTTTCTTGGTTGAGTGTCGGAGAGATTTGGCGATGGAGGCGTTCAATACTCTCGTGCCTTTCATTGTCATCTTCTATCTATAGGTAGTCTAGTTAATTGACACTACATGAAATATGGGAAATGGCCACTGATAGCTTTTAGTTTTTGCCAATGTTTTATCAATGACAGAGTACCACAAGTTTTATCGTGGCTAATAGCCTATTGTAGTAACCAAAAGTTTATCTACCAAAACAGATACTGAAGTCAAGGGTCTGTGTAAAAAAATTGTGGCTAAATACACAAATCCGTGGCAAGAAATATTGCGCGAAATGTTTTAGCTCCAGCCTCTATTTTATTCCCGCTGTAGTATGCAGCGAAATCAAAAATAGAAACCCCTTTTTTTTCTTCTCTCTGCCCAGAATTTCATAAACAAAAACTTCAACTCCTTCACCTCTCTCACATCAATTTGGTAAGCAAAACTTTAACCTCATTTGGTTATTGTTTGTTTCTAATCAATTCTAGTATTTAGAAGCTGATTTAAATTATTGTGTTGTACTTGATTTATTACTAATCTCTAGTTGTTGATTTCAATCCATCAATTCAAGTTCTCATATATGAAATCGCTTAATTGGTCACTACATGAAAAAGGGGCAATAGTCACTAATGGCTTTTATAGTTCTTACCATAGTTTTATCTGTGGCAGACTACCACAAGTTTTATTGTGGCCAATAGGCTATAGTAGTGGCCAAAAGTTTATGTACCATAAGTGGCATCAACGTGTTATGAAAAGCCGTGGCAAAAAGCACAAATTTGTGACAAGAAATATTGTTTGAATATTTTAGCTCCCGCCTTGTTTACTGTTCTAAGTATGCAATACACGAAATCAAAGATAAAAACCCTTTTATTATCTCTTCTCTCTGCTCGATCAAGGTATTTCTTAAAACAAAATTTTATTTCCTACACGTTTTCTCTCCTTCACTCGATCAATTTGAATAAGCAGATCTTTAATTTGAGTTCTCTCAGATTTGGGTATGTAGAAACTGATCTCAATTGATTTCAATCGGTGGATTGTTCTTAAACTTGTTAATTTCAATCGATCAGTTCAATTTCTTAGAGTTCATTTCAATCGGTGATTCAGATGTACACCTCTCACTCTCTCACTCTCTCTGAGTATCTCTTTGTCGGGCTTCACCTCCATTGCTTATCTCCTCTCTGTTTTCACCAAAGCACGTGATTTGCAAGAAGGATTGATCATTCACTCTCAAGTACACTCTTTTAATTACTATCTTTGATCGACCAGATTTTGTTGAAACCCAAAGTGGGAAGGGTTTTTGTGTTAGTTTTGGTAGAAATATGGCGTAATTAAGCCTTTCTTTGAAGGCTCTTTAACTGTGTATGTGAGAATTAAACAATAAAACCATTGTTTTCTGAATCTTTCTCTTGATTTTAGCTTTTTATTTCGATTACCCTTTGTTTAGGTGTCGATTGATAGAGACAGCTATTAAGACGTTTGCTTCTAAGCCAAAATTAGCTGGTTCTTGATTTAGATCATAAATACCTTTTAGAGAAACACAGAAATCGCAAAGGCTTTTGTGAGTAGATTTCTAACTGTTTGATTTTCTGTAATTGTTGTTTCGGATCTAACTATCAATACTTTTTATGGCTGGATTTATCTCATTGATCAGCATTATAGACGTGGTTTCTACGACCCGCGAGTTGTGACACAAAGATTTTTAACCTAGTTTATATTCAGAATGTATCATCTGAAACTGGGGTTCCCTTATATTTCAGTCTGAATTTTTGCTTGATTCACCAAGGTATACATAAATCCTGAGATGGCTATTCAAAATAAAGGTTAAGCCCTCTCCAGGACAACAACAATCTTTGAAAATATAATGAGATCAAGTATAGTCATCCTATCCAAGACAAAAACCATCTTTAGAAATAACTCTACCACATCAGGCTCATTCTTGTTTTTAGTAAATTATGTGATCCAACTATCTTGTGGTGCGAGAAGGAATCGCTACACTTAATATCTAATAAGGATTCATTCAACCGTCTTTTCTCTCTAAATCAGTTCTTCGATCCTAACACATTCAACTTAATGAACTTCCTACGTACTGCTTTCCATGAGTCCCGACTCCTCAACAGTTGAGCTCCACATTTCCTTTACTCTTTCCTTCTCATGTTTCCAATATCCATGTTACACGGCGCTGCTCTTCTATTTTTTCTTATTCTATATATGAACTTTTAGTTAATTTGTCCAAATGTGTCTTAGGATACAAGCTTGAGACGAAGTATTGAGGGGCTAGTAGCTTCAAACTATTTATTATGAGCTATATCTTAGTTTTCGGAGTCTATGATTTTTTAGGTCGTAGCGTAGTAAAAACTGAAACTATACTCACACAAGTGTTCATGTATGCAGCCATGACGGTCATGTGTGCAAACTATTTATTTGCTACAAAACTAGTTCATGACAAATGGTTTTTATCAATTTAATTTGATGCTGATATGTGGTTCCTGTTTAGGTATTAATCCCTACCTTTAATTATAGATCATGGGGCATGTTAATAATGATGACTATCTCTGATAAGGAATATTCAATAATTTGGGGGCTAGCAAATAGCTTTAGACATGTGTATACTTTATTATATGATTGTAACTTTAATAAAATGATATTTACGACTGGGTGAAGCTTCTTCAATTTATGTTTTCTTACTGAAGCAATTGGTTCTTTATCGGTTGCATACTAATGACCATGTTTCTTATAATCTAAACTCTTAGCAGGAAATCATAGTATTGCACAGGTTATCCAACTCAGTGATATGGAAATATTCCACAAGTTAGTACTAGAAGATCGAAAGGATATGGGTTTGTGAGTATTTCTTGCTTATGGCTTTATCTTATGTGGAATTCAGTGATATGCTTATTGCAATGGTAGTGGTTTGATAAATATTTGAAAGGGCAAAAATCCCTCCTTTAGTAGTGTTCTTGTATGTGAAAAGAGAATGATGGACCTTTTGCACACATTGAAATGTCAATTTGTCTTCTCTATTGGGTAGTGCTTACTGGATTTATATTATTACGGTTAAGCTCAAGGCTATCAGTGGGATTAATTTCTCTATTCAAGTTGAAAAATTTTGGGAAGGTGAGAAAACAGGGGAGGAAGATCCACAGATTTATATATTTATTAGACCGTGTCAAAGTCAATCTTGGGTTCCTCAGGCGGTTAGGTCTTCACTTCAGATTGGCGTTATCCACCCAATTACACCCCTTGATTAGCTTGAGGAAGAATTAGTTGGAGTATACATGATAGTAGAGTCCATAGGAACTTCAAAAAGAAATACATAAAAAAAATACATTTAAAGTGCTACAAATATGTACTTTAGGGTATTGGAGGGGCACATTTGTTCTTACATTTTCTTTTAAATCACAAAAATTAATAATTAATAAGAGTGTTATTAATTTATTTCCCTGGGACGAAGTGGGGGCTTGAAATGCTACTTATACAGAGGTTTATTAATTTGTTACTTAGCTTACTTACCAACCACTGCCTAAATTATCTTGAATACTAACATGCTCATTTTGGCATATATTTCAAGAATTGAGTGGTATATTGTCAATTTTGACTTTTGAACTATGGATTGGAGTTATGAAATATTCTCAATCGTGTAAAAATTTGGTTTTTCAGATTTGACAAAAGAATCACCACTTTTGCTGAAGATAAGTTTCGAAGAGACGGTATCAATTGAATGGTTGTAAAAGTAACGGGATAAGGAGATTTCTACAAAAGAAAGATCAACTGGAGAGATTTTTTCTATACCTTATGGAATTGATTGTTTGGTCAACCGGCATCGTACCCATCCAATCATAATGGAATTTATGCACCAAACCGGCCAGGTTACTATTCTAAACCTATGCACTTGTCTTGCTTTCGCTTCGAAAATATTTAGTACTATGTTGTGGATTATTGTTACTCTTGTTATAACCCCAGCCAATCTGTATTCTTTTTTATTTGGGTTTTTGTTTCTTTTCCTGAATATTTTTTATATGAAACACTTGAGATCCACTGTTATCAAAAGGTTCTTCATATGGATTGGTTTATGCTTTATTAGATGTTATATCTAGTATTGAACAAACGTCATTTTGTTATGAGCACAGAAATAAGCATGTTTTGGGAACTGATGAATGGTTGCGAGTCAAGGGATGTGATAGAGTATATGAAATTCGTGATTGTGCCACCATCAATCAAAGTAGAGTTATGTTATGTGCAAACTATAGTTTCGTGGTTTTGTAATATGACTCTGGTTGAAGTGCAAGTTGTTATAGTATATTATCTCTTGATAATTATGTTTGTGAAATTTATTTTGCTAATTATTTTCATGTTCTGCTTCTTACTATATTATTCTTTTCATTCCAAAATTCTTGAAGGATGATATTGCAGTGATTTTTATCAAGGCAGACCAAGACAAATCTGGTACTCTAACAGTTAAAGAATTTCAAGATGTCCTTCATGACATATGCTTAAGGTATCCTCAAATGGAGCTTTACTTGAAGAATATTGGATGAAAATATTGTGGATCTATTAACGGATTCCAAAGCAAAAGTTAACAAAGAATCGATTGAACTGGATATTGAAGTGCTCAAATCCTCTCTTTTACAAGTGGATTCACAGGTGAAGAATCTTCCTGCAACTGCTCAGGTGATGTACATATAATACGCTCTTCTAAGTCTATTTTGTTAAGTCATTAAACTCCAATAAGTCTTTGTACTTATAACCATCTCTGCATATATACAGGTAGCTGCTCAACAAGGTTCTTACTTAACAAATTGTTTTAACCGCATGAAAGAGTGCAAGAAAATCCAGTGGGTCATAAGATTTCTCCCATTCAGGTATAAGATTATCTTTGTTTAACAATTATGTTATGTAATATTGAGTGTAATTGTACTGTTTGAATATTAATTATACTTTAGTGCCATTAATGCTCCACTAGATGTATACTGTATGTTAGGGAACTTCAGTACAGACCAGTCTATGTATGTTAAGGCTTTTTGCTATTACTCTCTGTTTAATGTTACTTGAGTCATTAAAGTACCTATTTATTTACAAGTGAACGTGGTTTCTACTTCACAACATGGGATTGTTATAAGAAAATATCTGATTTCTGTGCACAAAAACAGAATTTCTTATATTTGATTCCATGAGGAGTTTTTCTTAGTCTCAAAGTTCAACGGTTGCCTGATCACAACACAAAAGGATACAGAAGCATTATGCTGAAAGCATGGCCCAGAAAAGATTACAGAAGCTTTCATGTTGGGTGCTTGAAGCCAAACGAAGTCAGATCAGTGCGGAAGCATAGAGCAATAATGGGGTTATCAATGGAGGGATTCCTTTATCAAGCTTGACTTTAGTTAACCACTTTTGTTCCTAGTGGGACCAATAATAATAACTATGCTAGCTACAACTCATTGTAGGTCTTGCTGAGGTTTGTATTGAGCCCTCTATTCTTTCTGATTTACTTTGAGAAACATCCACTTCTTGGAATACCTTGCGACACTTCATAACACATTGCTTGTTTGTCTGACTTTAGGTTATCTCTATATTAATGCAGTCTGGCCTAGTTGGAACCATGCATTCGAGAACCCTGGCTGATGGATTGGCTCACATATAAGTTTTTGACAAACTTTATCATTTTAATTTATTAACGAAAATTGGTATCTGATAATTTATGGCTTTCTCCCTTCTCTCTTCTCTTTTAGGAGAAAATATCTACTAAGAATATTTTGGAGTCTATCCCTGAGATATATACTATTAAGCTTGTATTTACAAAATGAAGATACAGATGCAAGCTATCAGGTTGTAGGTTACCCTGCATTGATAAAGGAATCTTAGGGTGGTGGTGAAAGGGAATAGAAAGGTCTGTCTCGCATATGTTGAATAGGAGTACATTCCAAACACATTTGTTGAAGGATCCAAAAAAATTAATTATGTAAATGTACTGAGATCTGTTGTATTAATTTTTTTATTTATTTAATGGAGTATTTAAAATAATAATTATTTTTAATTAAAAAACCTATTTGCCACGGATTAAACAGTGGTGAACGAGAGGCTTTTGCCACAGACTAAATATTGTGTATTAGATAAAATAATTCGTCACCAATAATATTAGTCCTGGCGGGAAAATTTGGCGTCATACTTTTAGAGACAAACAAATCTGTCTCAAATGTTGTATATCAGAGACAGAATAATCCATCCCCAATAATATTGGCGTTGGCGGGAAAATTTGGCACCATACTTTTAGAGACAAACAAATCTGTCTCAAATATTGAATATTAGAGACATAATAGTCCGTCGCCAATAATATTGGCACTGGCGGGAAAATTTTGCGTCATACTTTTGGAGACAAACAAATTCGTCCCTAATATTATGTATTAGGGACGGTTGTACTCCATCCCCAAAGAAGTTAAAAAACAAAGACATTTAGAGACAAATTTGTTTCATCTCTAATGCCGTCTTTAATAGTATTAGAAACGGATGTGTCCGTCCCTAATGTATTTGGGATGCCACCCTAATGGGACATACTTTACCGAATCTAAAGATGTCCCTAATAGCTGGAGGGACAGATTGGTAGCCTTTTGGGACACTTTTTTGCTCTCCCTAAAGGTAGTTTTTCTTGTAGTGTGAGTTGCTAGTAGCCACGCTTTCCATAAATGCAATCTAAAGTATCGGAGAAGCACAAAATCCGTACCGGTGTAAAATGTAGACTGGCAATTTGCAAACCTTTTGGTAACTATCCAGAGTGTGGTGGGTTGAAAAATTCTCTTAACAACGATCCAACCTCTTAAACGAGTTGCCGGTAAACAAACTTTCTTGAATTGTGATCTAAACCATCAGAAAGGCATAAAATCTGCACCGGTCTAAAATACAAACCAATATATTTTTGAGTCATTTGGAAAGTATCCTACTGTGTGGCTGGGCGAAAAGAAAGTCTCCACCATGACTCAACCTTTCTTACGATTTACCGTAGCTAAATATCTCATAATTACGATATAAAGCATCGGAGAGGCACAAAATCTATACATGCTAAAATGCATACTACGAGTATTACGAGCCAATTGGAAACTATCCTAGTGTGTGCTCAGTCGATATGAATCTATAAACCATGATCTAATTTCTCTAACGTGTTGTTGTTAGCCAAGCTTCCCAGAATTGCAATTTAAAGATTCGGAGAGGCACGAAATCCGTACTAGTAAAAACTGCAACCCAGGAGTTTTACGAGCCTATTGGTAACTACTCTTGTGTGTGGTCGGTTGAAAAGAAACTCTTAACCTCCAGCCAACCTCTCCAAGGAGTTGCAAGTAGCCAAGCTTCTCAAAATGGTAATCTAAAGCTTCGCCATGCGCGAAATCCATACCATTTAAAAATAAAAATCAAAAGTTTTGAGAACCTATGGGAAACTATCCTATCGTATGGTCAGTTAAAAAAAAAAGTCTTAACATGCATCCAACCTCTCCAGCGAGTTGCTGGTAGCCAAGCTTCTCAGAATTGTAATCTAAAGCATTAAATAGGCACGAAATCCATACCAGTCTAAAATTCAAACCGGTAGGTTTGCAAGCCTTATGGTAAACATCTTAGCACGTGGTCGATCAAAAAGAAATTCTTAACCATGATCTAACCTCCCAATCCAGTTGCCCGCAGCCATGCTTCCCAAAATTGCGATCTAAAGCATCGGAAAACCGCGAAATCCATATCGGATAAAAATTTAAACTGGGAGCTTTGCGAACCTTTTGGTAACTTGCCAAGCGTGTGGTCGGTCGAAAAAAAACTTTTAACAATGATCCAACCTCTTAAACGTGTTGTTGGTAGCCAAGTTTCTTTGAATTACGATATAAACCGTCAAAAAGGCGTAAAATTTGTACCATTCTAAAATTCAAACCGAGAGTTCTGATCTAAAATACAAACTGGGAGTTCTGCGAGTCCTTTGATAACAATCCATGCATATCCTCGCTAACCGTTTTGGCAACCAAGCTTCCCAAAATTGCGATCCACAGCGTTAGAAAGGCAAGAAATCCGTACTGATCTAAAATACAAACTGGGTGCTTTACGTGTTTATAGGTAACTATCAAGGCATGCAATTGACCAAATGAAATCTTAAGCATGATTGAACCTCTCTAACGAGTTGCAGTAACCAAGCTTTCAAGAATTGCTATCTAATCATTAAGAAGTGTAAAATCCGTACAGGTCAAAATGAAAACTGGGAGCTTTGCGGGCCTTTCGTAACTATCCCAGAGTGTGGTGAGTAAAAAATTCTCTTAACAATGATCCACCCACTTAACCAAGTTACCGCTAAACAAGCTTCCTTAAATTGCGATAAAACAACAGAGCGGCACAAAATCCGTATCGGTCTAAATACAAACCAAGAGTTTAATGACCATTGGAAAGTATCCTAGTGTGTGGTTGTCGAAAAGAAAGTCTAACTATGATTAAACCTTACAACGATTAATCGTAGCCAAGTATCTCAGAATTGCGATATAAAGCATCGGAGTGGTAGAAATCTATACCCGCTAAAATACAAACCAAGAGTATTACGAGCCAAT
>JACGCM010001953.1:0-24340 GCA_014058105.1 Kingdonia uniflora | reverse complement strand
AAAGCTGACCGCACGTTTTAAACATGGGTCCAGGCTAAACGCTGACTACAGTTCCTAGCAACCACCCCATCTTTCCAGTGGGTTAAAGTAATTTTTTTTTCAAATCCAGTTTCCTCTTGAGACAACACCTGGTAGCGTTCTAGCCTTAACCACGACTTTAACAGTTGGGTCCGGGCCTAAACTCCTCTACCTTCCTAAACCACATCTTTTATGATTAGTTTTTTTTGTTCAAATCCAGGTATCGACTCGAGGAAAAATACCTGGTTTCGGTCCTTTGGCTTAACACTACGCTTGGTCATACACAAGTTCTTATTTGATCACGATCGATGCTAGCATTTTTATGAAACAACGACAACTACTTACTTCGATAAAAATCTACTGTTACCAAAATGTACGGCCCCACTGGCCATTTTTACAAACTTTATCAAATCAAAAATTATCTTAGCCCTACTGGCCACTTGTTACAAAATCCACTTCAATGTAGAGATTCTTACTCGATGGGTAAATCAACACCAGTTCCTTCGACTGTGGCCTTATCTGCCAAATTAAACAACATTTCAGCATCGACACCAGCAGGAACAATTAACATTGGTTCTTCGACCACATCACACTCCTTTTCAACATTAGGAGAACCCCCCGATGATGCATCCTCTGAATCCACAAACGGAAGCAAGTTCTCCTTAACGATATTCTTGTAATATTTTTTCCTACGATTCTCATCCTCGTAGTCTCCATCTAACTGTTTCCTCAAGTTCATAAACTTTCCTAAATACTCTTGCCGAAGATGTTCCAGAGCATTATTGCGCTCCTCGTTCGCCGCTTCGATTGTCGTCTTCCTAGCTGCCTCAGAAGCTTCCTTCAACTTCGCGATCTCCTCATCTTTCTCCTTCCTGACCACAGTCATTGCAGCTTTCTTCGACTTCTCACCATAAACCTTATACCTATTAAGCGTAGAATTCAGTTTTTCTTTCTCTTTTATCAATCTCTCTTTTTTCTCCGTCAAGTCCTTTTCGAGGATCTGGTACCCCTTCAATTGATTCGCGATATCCCCTGCACTCATAATGCGCGGCCTCGCCTTACCAATGATTTCCTTAATCTGCAATAATTTCATAAAAGAGGTATTCATATTGGGAACTAAATTCATTAACCTCGGTAAACAAGATAAATTCCTTACCTTCTTCAAACTCGATTGCCCCTCGCCAAAGAAACTCATTAAGCTATCCAAATTGACCATGCAGTTATCCAAACGATCTCCCAGCAATGCTGAACCTACAGTAACTGAATCCAAATTTTTCGCGATCTCTACTTTAGATTGAACCACATACTTCGGGTCGGAGTCATCCGCACTCTTCTTCTTCGATACATTTCCTGCTTTCTTCGAAATACCACTTCCCAACCCTAGGGGAGGCTTATCCACAAAACTTCAAGTTACAAGTTTTTGCCCATCGGCAGTGCCACTCCTCCAAGAAAGCCTCTTGGGGTCTTGCAAATCAATCACTGCATCGCTTGGAGCAGCCCACTTCTTCGACACCTTCCTCGAAGGAATATTGCATAGAGCCTCTATCTCACTGTTTATATCAGTCGTATATCCAGCCAGCGACTTATTCTCCAATGGAAAACCAACATTGGAACTCCTCTTATTCTCCACAGAAATCTTACCGTCAATAAGCGATAATACTGATCCTGTTGTTCGCAACCTTTTTAAACCAGCCTCCTCGAACAAAATAGACAAACCCTCTTGATTAGCTGCCAACTCGTCTATCCTCCCAGTGTATCCCTTCCTGAGGTTGTATAGCCGCTCGTTAACCCTCGAGTTCCTATCAACATCTTTCAGAGCTGAAACAAAGAAAATTAGAAAGTCACGCAACAGTTAGCCAAATTCTCAAAAGTACATATCAACAGCTATTTACCTAGATGAAAAGCTTTCCTTTTCAAGGGCTCCCTAGAAACATTAACATCGAACTCATAATTCCCTGTTACTAAAAGCCACTCATCACAGTACTTCCCACCAGTCGATACCATATCGTAGAATAGAGATCTCTTAGCGAACCTCGCTAGATATCGGTAACCTACCTTAGCCGAATTTACTCTCAGAGTATAGTATATGCAAAGGTCATCAACAGTTATCAGAGCTTTTCCTCTCTCTTGGAATTGGTCATTTAGAGCCCTACATACTCGAAACAAGTCGTATACATTCGGGTTGAATTACCCAGGAGCCACATCGAAGAAATTTAACAACTTCTTTTGATCAGCCCGAAGATGCAACTTCAAACCCTTTCTTATCTATTCTCAATGTACCAAAATCTCACCTAGAGGAACATTTTGGTCATCCATCTCATATGCATATTCTTCCAGCCTTACATCTTTCGGAATACCAAATTTTCTTTTAAACCTAAGAATTTTAGACGTTTCTTTGCCCATCCCAAAACTAGCATGTCCACTATCACCAACATCACCCTGACCATCGCCATTACCATCTCGACCACTAGATTGGGGTGATTTATCAACATCAGTCTCAGTAACTTCATCATAAGATTCTTTGGCATGACCAGGTCTAGTACTTGCCTACCCAACATTACCACTTCCCCCTGCACGATATTCCCTACCTAACCTCTGCACACAAGTGGTTATATCCACTTGCAAAGGAGTAGCGTGAACAGGATTTTCAGTTATTGTTTTCTCAGCATTAAAAATTGGTTCAGCCATTTTTTATGAACTTGAAAATTAGATCCTAGTTTTTTCTTAAAAATTAGTTTATAAAATGATATATATCACATACGTTCTATTATTTCGCTTAGAAGATTCATTCCGATAATCTCATTTACTTATACTAACTTTCTCAGTCTAGCATTGTCGAGTAATTCTCCAACAATTTTGTTCTTACTTACGGCTGACATATCTTGAACTTAAATGTCAATTAGTGGCTCACGAGTTACAAGAGTTATTTGTAGTTCTCGAACATCGAGAACCTTTGTTATTTATTTAACTTTATTATCAGTAAATAATTATATTCATTTGCAGCGGTCCATCTTCTCGAAGGAAATTGCAGTTATGATTTTCCCGCCAAAATCGATAACAAACTAACCGTTTCAAAATCAAATTCCGACTCCAAACGCTGAAATTGCGGCCGTATCACCCAAATTCCATAACTAAAATGCCTAACTCCTTACAAATTACGGCAGCAATGCACCAAACAACCTCCATCTTCCACGCCTCTACTCCCAGCAGCACTCCCACCACAGTTCCTCCATTATCAATTTATTAACCAATGTCAAACAACTATTTTTCAAACAGTTTTATTTCCTAAATTCTAACAGTTTACTCTCACTCTCCAATTTATCAGACAATCAGCTAGCCTACAACGAGTTTTTATAACATAAAGATCAATCGAAATACAAAAACAATCACTTACCGTACAACCTCGCTGCTTCTACGTTCCTCTGCTTGGCAAGTTTTGCCCTTCTGATCAACAAGCTTATCTCCTCCCTCCCAATTGTAGAAAAAAAAGTAAAAGCGATTGGACAGTTTGCAGAGACGAAGAAAATTTTTGCAGAAATTTAGCAATGTGAACAGTCGGCCACTGCAGAGCTACTTATAGTCCCCACGTGGTAGTTACGTGTAACTACCTCCGACGGTTCGCAATCCCTACCTTTTCGTCTCCACTTATCCTTCTCGACTTCCTCAAATTTTCTCCTTCTCTACAGAAGTAAAGTTTTACTCTTTCGTTCTAATTCAACTTAACTACTCGACAAATCGATTGGAACATTGATCTTCGACAATGTTACCCATAGTTTACTAAACAACAATTCGACATCAGTCTCCTTATACTTTAATATATCAAGTATAGTTTTACACCTAGCCATCCAATCTCAGCACACTCTTCCTTTCACACCTTGCTTTATAAGGACCTACACCTACATTTCTGGAAAAATATTACATTCGACTACATATACTTCGACAAAAACAATATCCTATATTTCAAAAAACATTAAAACTACCTCATAAATTCATTCGAGAAACAGCATACATAGAAACTATTACAAATTTTTCCTTACAGAGTTCTTCCTTCCTTTACCAGTGCCTTCGTACGCTGAACAATCACCACTTCCCGACCAAGAACATACACCATAGATTGAAGACTGTAATGAAAAAGAAAATCTTTTCTCCAAATGGAAGCTTCAGATTCATCCATCCCTTCATAATTCACCTAACGTGGAGGCAACACTGGAGAACACTGGTCCAGACAACAGTAATAGCGCATCACCAAGGCACGATACATCTCTTCATTACGCCGGGAAACAATCTCTCGACGGGTCTGACTCCTAGTCTTCGCCATTTTCCCCTGCTTATTTATACCTACAACGTCCGTATTTATAGTCTCTACGGCATTTAATGCTACTATCAAGTCATTCGAACTATAAATCCCAGTCACATCACTCATTATGACTACAATAGTGAGACCCCCAACACCAAACAAACTTATTCGACACAACCTTTTATCATACTTCGAAATCAAATCAACACAGAAAAAGATCTCGAATAAATCTATTATTATTCATAAACTTCAGAAGTACAGTTTACATTTGACACAAATTTTATTCGACATCTAACAAATATAGTTACATTTTTTTTGATTTATTACACAGTTTGATACTGCTCTTCATGTCTTTCATTTGGCAGACCTACAATAGTTCTGGGAGCCCAAAAACTTTTCCTGACCGCGACAATGTTGATCTTCCAGAAAAAACCTCAGCGACACTGCCCCGATCTTTTATCTGATAAAAGGGCCACATCCTTCAAGTGGCTCAAAGAATCTCAAGTCACTGAAAGTTGAAGTCAGAAGATGCCTTCCGACAACAACACTGAAACTCGCCTGATACCTGCCTTGCGGACTACCTACTTGACCAGCAAACACCGCTATGTCACCGTCTTTAAAACAACAAGATCCAACAGCAACACCTGCGAGAACAACATTACGGCCAAATCCATCCCTACATATACACACACAAACCAAAATCTCTTCACTCCAATACCCCAAAACCCCGGAATCACGTACCTAACCATCCATGATTTACACTCAGACCTCCTCACAACAAAACAACAACACGTGACATTCAAATGACAACGAAACAACCCCCTCCCTTTATTTATAGACTAGCATTTATTGCTGCATTTATTGCACCTTGAGAACACCATGTCCAAGTTCAATGCATCTGACATCAGAAATTGTAAAGCAACCATTCTTCAAACTTTGACAACTTTTCATATTCAACAGATTATTCTCGACAAAAACACAAGTGCTTCTGTCGAGAATGGGGCGATTGTAATAGCATATTTCCCAACATTGACAACTACAAGCCTGAAGATCTTAGTCGAAGGTCCATTCCAGACGGTCTACAAACATCGAACACTGATCTCGAACACAAACCTTGTCGAAGATATCACAAAGCACTTCAGATGAAACAATGGTAGCAAACATTCTTCTCGATCAAGACTTATCAAAGGCCACTGCAACTTCATAGTTCTCGAAGTACTGTAGCAGTTCAGAGATCGAACTTCATGGTTCTCGACCTTCAGATCTTGAAGATATCTGGTCAACAACTGCTGCGCTCAGTCAGCCGGCCGTTGCGGAAAGTCCGTGAAGATCTCCAACAGAACACAAAATATGGAAATCAGATCACTTTGTAACTGCCTGTATCCACTATAAATACAGGCGGGACTCTTTGAAAACTGAATCGATCTCTAAACACTCAGTATTTTCTTTACTCACAGTCCAGAAATTGTAATAGTTAGCCTAATATTGGATTTTCTCCCAAAACCCTCTACGAGGTCGTGGTTTTACTCAGGTTAGTCTGAGCTTTCCACGTAAAATTCAGTGTTATAGCTACCAATTACTTCTCTTTCACTAAAAGTATTGGCAAATATTTTCCATCCAGAAAATCCGCCATTACAGCACAACTAGCCCATATTCGAACTGGGAAAAAAAACATAAAAAAACCCTCACCCAGGTCACCAAATTCATTCCCATCGAAGTATTCAAGAAAAACAGACTCTAGTATATTCCTATGAACTTTCTTAAACTTTAAATCTGGCAATAAGAAGAAAATAATATTCCCCTCCTCATCAAAAAACTCCCTAAATGACCTCCCATCATATTGCATAACTCCTCCCCATATGTCCTTTTCACTACTCTTATATTTACAAAATTCTTTCATAACATTTGAACCACTAGAATGATGATGGAAATTACCAGGAAAATCATGGAATTCGACCTGATCCCCATCATCATTTCCACTCTGTGAAATCCCTTCACCTTCATCAATAGAAAGTATAAAAGTATCATGCGACCTAACATTTCTATTCTTGACCTCAGTCAATTGTACATTTTCATTTCCTACAATTGCTTCAGCAATAGAACGACCTAAGTTGAAAGTATCCATTTCGAATAGAGTGATTGACAAAGAAGGGATCTACTATATAATTTCTTTGGCACCCATCAACACCTACATAAGGGCCAGGTATTTCAATCAATGTCTATTTTTCTTTCATTTTTATAATTCTAATAAACAAAAATTATACAATATAATATTTTCTTTTTTGCTATCTCTAATTTACATATCAGTATAAGAAACAAAAACCACTTTCAACAATAGGGCACATAGTTTCCCAATATATAAATTATTCAAATTTCAAAATGAATAGAGAGAAGGATCATCAAACACAACACTACACCCAAATACACACAAGAGAAAGATCTATATATACCGAATACTAACCTTCAATAATAGACGATGAATCTGGTACTGAGAGTACTTCTTTCTTCGCAACAGAACTCAACAAACAAAGTTTCTCTCAATACCAGTAATGGCAACTTCCTCTTCCCTCTAAACACAATAACTCTTCCTTGAGTTTATCTCCACAAAATCTCTGAAATCAAATTATTTTTTTCTCTCTCTAGATTTTTGCCTCTCTATTTTTTGCAAACGTTTGGAACAAGAAAAAAAGAGATTATTTATACTTTTTTTGTCTAACCACTGGCTGTTATTGGGACTTACATAAGTTGCCCTTGATTTTACAACCGATGCGTCCCTTCTACTATTTATGTAAGATGATTCGTACCTTTTCAGTAAAAACACATTTTCATCATTACCCCAAACCCTATAATTAAATGTATCTCTCTCTCTCTCTCTCTCCGACCCACACCCCTTTCACGCCTTCCTATATTCATTATGATAAAATCCGCTCACACGCAATCAAACTATACCTCCAATATCAATGTCACTCTTTATTTCTATTCTCCTACTCACCATCCTTGCTTATAATAATTACTACATCATTCCCAATGCTCAAACATTTTAAATTCACATGTATCTCTAATAAACACCCCATGAAATAAGGAGCAGAAAGAGAACATAAATTATTATTCACTCCTACAGTTATATTATTTTGAACTACGTGAAATGACCTCTCACAAATAATTACATCTAAAACATCCAAGGTGCCCTGCATCACCACATCTAATAAGTACATCACCGATAATCCTCTCATCTTCCGCAGCTATCTCATCCAGTATAATTTCCTTCACAACTGCTTCTCGAACTCTAGGCTCGATAATCAATTTACGGAATGCCTCACACCAAAAATGATGATCAACCTCGCTCTCCCTCACCCTTAAATTCAAACCGTCAAACTGTATTACGGATACAGGAAAATTGGCATCATAATCGAGATGACCAAATATACGTTCATGAACTACAATAACCTTTATCGCCAAATTCCCCTCCGCCGCATCTCGAACTCTCTGAGGCCGAGTCCTCACCATGTATCATTTAACATCTTCATCTACAACATTATTATAACACACATCACAATCATATATAATCCCACCTTTTAAGCATATATATATAAGATTCAATAATAAGCATCATAGCTGTCACCCTTATCCATAAGCTCTACATCCTCAAATCAAGCTAAAATTATATTTGATTACATCGTCTTGGAACAAACTTTGACCTTATTATTTCAAACTAACTTGAAAATCCTTCAAGTATTTTACCTTAATTACACCACTGATTTTCATAGTTCACATTATATTTTTTTTTTTGAACATTACAATATCCTACATGTTGCAAAATTTAATATAACTTGAAAATTTCAATACTTTCAGCTCTGTAACACAAAAGATTTCACATAATCCATCACAAACAGTTCGACATATCTTTATTTCAATTTGACACCACTATTTTCTATAGTTCGATATTGTCAATTTATATACACTAATTCAATATATTAAACAAATTTCTCCAAATCTTTTTCATTTGCTCGAAAATACATACTACAGAGTAATTTGCAAAACACAATATATTACAGAAACTTCATTCAGATTGTTCTACAAATTACAATAAATGTCAGCTATACCTCCAATTCGAGCCCCAGAAGCTTCTCCCAATTCAGAAACCACCACTTCTGTAAGAGAACAAAGATGGTTATCACAGAAGTATACTTCCAATTCGAGCCCCTGAATCTTTTCCCAGTTCTGAGACCACAACTTCTGTAAGAGGACAAAAATGGTTGTAATAGAAGCATACTTCCTCCTCTAAAACCACCACCACCATCTCTTCCTCTGTAACCTTCACCGAATCAGGAAGCCAAGATGGTTGCATAAGAGATCTTCCACCGCCACCTCCACCTACAAAATCTAATTATGTGTGGGATAACGGTGAGATATCCTGGAACGGACGCCTGCACCCTCATCTTCTATAGTAATAGCCTTCTTCGCAAGAAAATGAAGATACTCTCTTCATAACCGCTCCGATATGTTAGAAGAGTGTAGGTGTTCCATATGGTAATAATCCTCATCAGCCTTCGCTGCCTTATAAATAGTTATACCTTGGAAGGTAGGACAAATAGGGTAAGGAAGAGAAAGATCAAGGGACTGGGTCCCACAATAACGAAGTTAAAGTTCTTATACTTTGGCAAGAACTCTAGCCTCCCTTGCTTGACTTCTTGTGGTTACCATTGGTTCATTTATAGAAACATGAGTACTTATAGAAGGAAGAATAACAGTACAGTAGATTATAGTATTTATAGAAGAACAACATTTAATGCAGGGAAGGATTTCCAACGCAGTCATAGTTATAATATTTTCTAGGAAACCCAACAGCCAACTACAATAGTCATATTCAATGCCAGTCAATACCACAGTTCAGTCTCCAAGAAATATTTCTTAAACAAACTTTTCAAATTCTAGATCACAAACTCAATGGGGCCTTCTCAACTAAAGCCAAATGTGCCTTCAGTTGTGAGGGGGCGACTATAGGAACCTATCCCTCGAGGTAGCATAAACTCGAACTGATTCAATACCAGACTTATGCAATATTCATGTGACATACACCATCAAAAATGACACCTAGACCGCGAACTGAAGAAGAACGCAGCTCGAGTACTCCAGATAAAACATAACAAGTTAAAGACACTGTCTCCCATAAACTAGCAGTTACAAGTCTAACTACCACTTTCCCCCATTGTCAAGAGAACATGCTTACACATAACAACGAACTGAGAGTGAGGTCTATAAAAAGGTTGAGTTCCAAAGGAAAAAAGGACCAAATATTTTTTTTAGCTAAAAAGATTATAACTTGTAATTAAAATATGAGCCTCAAGCAATAAAGTTACAGTTACTAAATCTTCAAGCCGAGGTCGTGGTCTTTACCTATTTAGAGGTTTCCACGCTAATCACCTGTGTCATTTTTATATTTGGTTATACTAATTTTATCACAGGTACATTTGGTGTAAGAACTATTTCAAGCTACTATGAAATTAGTCCCTTACATGTACTACCACAATGGCCGATTCAAAATTGACTATTTCAATCTTTTAGTATGCATAGCCTTATTTTCTTAAGTTATTTCAATAAAAAAGCTCAATAAGATTATTAATGTCAGAAGTAATCTAATATATAATAGATTTTGCACATACCTCATTGTCTTAGTAGAAGATCATATAATAATTTATGTTATAATGGAACAAATTAAATTGTACCTGGGGTAACAGTGGTGTAGCTGAGAGGGTATTGTTACCATCAGTGGTATTTTTCAGATCATCAAATGTATTCCCTTGATTACCTAAAGATAAGAATGAACCATGATCTCCATGTATACGATGGTTGTATGATCAGTATTCATTTCCACAGATTAAAGCACAGTTTCATACGCCATCAACGGGGCACCAGATGGAGGACCAGTTGCGATAATATTAGTTTAAAATTTGTCACATTGTTTGTTAGACTGCAAAATCTCAGTTGCTGGATGTGGTGGTGTCGTAAGATCAATTGTGGGAACATGATTTTTTGCTGGTTGTATATTAACAACTTCAAGATGTTGTTGGTGACTGCATTTGGAGGGTGTATGATCGTGTTCTGGTTATTGCTAGATAATGGTTGGGCCTTCACAAAACAATTTTTGGGAAAGTAAATGCATGGATCAAGTTTTTATGCATGTCTATTCTCACATTAGGAACATTAGGGCTCAGTTTGGTTCAATGCAAATCTATTGCAAATGCAAGTTTAATGTATTTGTAAATGTGTTACAATGCAAATTATGAAGTGGAAAAGTAATACTTTGCAATTGCATTTCAACCATTTACTTGGAATTTAATTCCCTTGCATTTACACACGACTTGCATTGCAAAATATTGGTTGCAATGCAACACAAATGAATTGCATTTGCATTATGTTGCAAGTTGTGCAATACAACTTATTAATAGGTATTTGGTTTACATTAACACAAATGGAGTGGAAACAAATGTTCATGTTTGGTTAGAGCCATTGTAAGCAAATGCAAGTTAATTATTTTATTCTTCATTGATTAACATAATCAACTACTAAAATTATCGCTAACAATGTTCAACTTACGAAAATTATTTTTTTTTCTAAATGATCAATTATTTTCACTAATATGTGACTAAACCACCCTAACCTCTATCTAAACATCTCCAATACTTTCCCTCAATTTATCTAAGCATGTTTTCCGATCAAGAGCATCACCAATAAGAAAGAAAATGTGTCTCAGTGGGAGAGTTCATTATCTTTTACCATACAGTTTGTAAATAGGCGTCACTATATCCTTTCGTCTTCATAATTTCTTCAAGTAAGGTTGTGAATCTATTTTCATGATCAATTGAGGCATGAAGCCCACTGAGAGTACCCGACAGACCTTCAAATAGTTCCTCCAACTTATTTTTCTTCTTTACTTTAGTTCCATGTTGTTGTTTTTCCAATAGAGGAGGAGAAGCTGATCATTTCCTAGTAGAATTGGTTAGGGGGACATTTGGGTTCTCTTCTATATCATCAAGGTGCATATCTTCATCTACTAACTCACTCATATCAGGATGATAAACATCATCTATGTCCTCAGTGTCTGCTCCACCAATTGAATAATTACCTGTAGCGTAATTAGTACCACATAGTCAAGCTATCCAAATTCCACTTCAGACCCCGAAATCGAAAGCTTTTCTACTTATTAGCAGCTTTCTGAATCAAGAAAACGTTTCATTAGTAATAAAATCTAGTAAATTTGCAATATATCACAATACATTTACGAGCAATGTTCTATATTACTCATATTTTTCTTTATTTACAAAAATTTAAAATGAAATTTCCCGATATGAAATTTAGTATATGATTTACAGATTCCATAATTTATTGATCCATGTTTGTAAAATGGCTATGAATTAGCAAGGGGAAAATCATTATGTATGATAACCTCATAAAATGGTTGGCTCATAACAGAGAAAACATAAAACATAAGATAAGCTTAAAGCTTGGGGGTCCTTCAACATTCTGAATACCTATTTTGTCATGCCCTCAGATCACATCTTTTTTACTAGTATGTATACTGAGTATATCCATCTTACAGAAAACTGGGCTAGGACAGAAATAGTAGCTACATGGAAGAGGAAATGAGCTTGAGCAGAAAACACTACAAGGGCAAGTCTTTAAACTCACGGGCCAAGAAGATCGCCTTTGAAAATCTATTAAGAGTAAATTTGCCTTTACCCCCACTCTTTGTGACTAGTCCCCACTTTAACCAAAAGCTGACTTTGCCCCACAAATCTTGAATTTCCCGGTGGTGTAATCGTCTTGATCCTTATTTGACTGGTCAAAAAACTTAAAAATCTATTTTAACCCTGTTGTTTAATGAGTCATCATCCACCTAACAGTCCACGTAAGAACCAAAATAAAAGAGAATTGAGAGTAATTCTCGATCTAATTCTCTTCTCTCTAAGGTTCGTATGCAACAGATTAAGGTGTGAAATCTACTTTAAGTGAAATCCTCTTGCAAGAGAGTGAAAAGGATGTATAGTTTTGGATTTGTGATAGAGCTGAGCTCCATAACATAATTGCTGGTTCAACATAGGTAATAAACCTAATTGTTAGTCGTACGTAGCTTATTGCCTAGAAGGGTTGACAAACTCCGACTACCCCATATGGCTTATTTTTGTTTGATTTCCAACAATAAATTATTTTGTCCTAAAAACGTATAATTTGTCAGCTAAATCATCTGCATGGGGTGTTGTATAATTAAACCGAGGGGAGACTTGATTTCACATAAATTGTTAATCAAAAACAATAATTACTATATATATCTTTCTCATGACATGTCCATCTGTCCTATACGATGTAACAAAACATACTTTCTTTTTTTCTTTTCTTTTTAAGGTAAAATGATTTTTTATTGATGTAAAAAGAAAATACGAAAGTGAAAAAGAAAATGAATGAGGGAAAACAACAGTATCACTTTACTGTTACAAACCTCTAATAATTCCTAACTAGGGGGGACCTCATCTAAATTTAAAGCTCGCTAAATAGAGTGCATCATGAAAAAGAAAAAAACCTAGAAAGCTAGGCATTACAAGCCACCAAGTAAACATAGGAGCAATAAGAATGGCCATGTTGGCAAGCAACATGGATTGTATAACCTTGATAAGTTGAAATGTATGGCAGACATACCTGAATTGTTATCGGTATCTTGATTAGGAGTAGAACATGATCCTTGACCAGATGAGATCTACAAGGGAAAAATCGTGCAACTGCGATTATGTATCGTCGTCTCCCACTCTGTTTGGAACATTGAGCAATACTTAAATACTCTTACGAACCACCATACATAACAATAAATCCCTCCTTAAAAATCTCCTTCCCCCATTACATAAATATTACAGGCCCATCTCACGCTTAATTAATGCTGGATAGAATTACAAATGTAGTGAATCGTCTGTATCAAATATTACAAATGCCACATTAGAAATGTGTAATAATTTGCCAGACTTACGTGCTCAAAGAATAATGTTGTGATCTTGAAGAAGAGGAAAGAAAAGCCTTGGGAGGAATTTGCAAAGATTCAAGGGTTCCTTCCAAACATATCCACAACTTTACTCATCCGAGGCCTGTCCAATGGGTTTGATTGTATGCACGACAAACCTACTAAAATCATCTTTTTTGTAATTTTTGCATCTGTTTCAAATGTTATTCCATGAAGCTCCAGATCCTCTTTCAGTTCGATACGTGTATGGATCCAGTGGGGGAAAAAGATTTCGCTAGTATGGTCCACTAGGCCGTTAATGTTCTTTCTTCCACCAACTATCTCAAGAACCATCATCCCAAAACTATATACCTCAGACTTGTGCCAAACTACTCCAAAGTTTCTCGAAAACACTTCTGGGGCAATGTACCCAGTAGTACCTCTTGCATCCAACATTGATACATAACTTTCTTTTGTAGAACATAGTTTTGCTAACCCAAAGTCAGATATCTTAGGGCAGAAGTCTTAGTTTAATAGGATGTTATGTGGTTTTATGTCGAAGTGGACAATGCGTGTGTTGCAGACCCGATGTACTCAAGTTCACGACTAATTCCAACCACAATTTCATATAGTTTTCCCCATGGAAGGCTTGAACTTGTTTAAAATGGTTTAATCCTTGTAGATGAACTTTTCAAGAGAACCGTTGGACATGAATTGGTAGATAGTGCTCTTTTAAACCCATCAAAGCAAAATCCTAGCAAGCTCACAATGCTTACATGTGAAGTTCTGCTAATGCTTGCCACTTCATTTATAAAATCTTTCCCGTCGCCTTTGGATTCCCTCATCACCTTCACAGCTACTAGCCAGTCGTCAAGAAGTTTCCCTTTGAAGACACCACCAAAGCCACCTTGACCCAGTTTTTATCCTCAATCCAATCAGTGATTTAGGTCTCCCCATTATTGCTGGTACCCCCTATATTATAAGTATCATCGTCTTCATCCGGGGCATCACAACCCAACTCCATTTCCTCCAATTTTGCCTTCCACACCTTAGTATAAGGATGCAAAATATCAACGGGATGGTTCGACAACAAAAACTCCAAACACCTCGACTCATAAGCCTTCACCACATCATCAACATAAGCCTTGGGGTTCACCTTCACAATCTTACATAACCCACCAAAATACGTACAAATCTTGACTCTCCTATCTTTATTTATCAATTGAAACTGATAGTCCTTCTCCGTTATTGGATCGAGCAATGGACCCAATGTCCTAAAGAACCCATTTTGAGGTTCGAACCTACATTGGTACACCGGTCTCTTTACGTATATGATATCCGGCCTCATCCAAGCGGCATATTGTGTAATCAGAGCTCTCGCTTTATTTCTGAGTCGATCCATTAGAGTCCACTTGTCTAACCTTTTCTTATCCCCGGCTTCGACCGCAACCTCGCACACCAATGTCCATTGCTGCCACGGCTACTCCGTAACTCTCCATTTCGGATGCCGAACGAAAACCCAAAAATACTTAAACCCCACTGTTTTATCCATCGTTTTCAACCTCCTCCCATAATCAGCGGCCATATCAAACTTCTCAATCTCCTCCCACTCCTCATGATCACGCACTTCTCCAATCAATGCCACCGTCTCATCCGAGAACCGCCCGCAAATGGGATCGCCAACTACAATCCCACACCACGAATACAGACCGTAATCCCCAGACTTGTACCAATCATCTGGGTGCCTAATATTGGGATCATCTTGTGTGATTTGCCAATATATCCCAAGTCTTTTATTACAAAACCATGAGTTTTCATAGTTTCAAACTTGCAAAGCAATATCTTTCTTTCGTACCCAGAACACCCTTGATAAACTCTCGCAATCATATTTGTGACATTTACAGTTGCGTAATTTTAAAAAAAAAACATTACGTCGGTCTCCTTACCGTTTAATGTAATTTAAAAAAACATCACGTAGGTGTACCTTTTAGAAGCTATGGATCCAGTATTTCGTAAAAATTCCACCACCTTTTTAGCATTTTTTGATATCTTCCAAAACACAATTGAATTAAGTGATGAGAACTTCCTTCTCCAACATATGCATGCAAGTAAATCACAAGAATTATGATAAATCCAAAAACATATCCTATCACTGTACGCAACAAAAAAGAAAATGATAAGTTACAGATGGACAATAAAAGCTTCAGGCCTTAGTATCACGGCCCGGCTCGGGGGCATCTCTACAGTGCCCGGAGCACAGCAGAATATGAGGCCGTGCGGCATACGTGCGCATGGGAACGGCACGTACAAGCCTTCTTCACTGTGCGCGACTCGCCAGTGGAATATAGTCACGGATGCTAGAGCAACATCCGGCTTATCCTGGATACTCGTGAGGGAACATCGCATATGTATGCGGAATAGGCAGCAACGCTGAAGGTTCCCTCAATAATCCCTACAGCGTAATCACTCGCACGTAGCGCGCGAGGTACGAATAGCACACCTGTCCTGGCAATGGATTAGGGTAGCTCAATATGCCGAGTTCTAGATATATGATGTATATGAAGGGGCGACGAGCTTGGACTTGTTGCACAGTCCATTGATAAGGGGCGGTGCGTCACGGGTAGCTCGTGGGGCATAGCGGTGCCCTTTGAAGCCCTATCTGGAAAAGTGGCCCGTATTGCGAGACAATGTCTCCTGGCCCTTCCTAAGCCAAGGAGAACTCATGAACATCCCTTGTGGATGGTCCATGAGCTGGGGTCCAAGATGACCAAGCATTATAGCTCATTTTTTCATGGGGAGGTTCGGACCATCATCCCTCCTTAATATAGCTACTAAGGAAATAGCTAGTTTCCAAAAGGAAACATCAAAAGTGGTCCTGAAGCGTACTTGCACTTCTCGCCCCCTTGACCAATTCCGTTTTTAACGAAACTTGGCGTATAGCTATATTAGGATATGAAGAACATATATCCAAGGTCAGAACTCAAAACGCTCGGGTAGATTTTCCCGGTGTCCGGTGGGCCGTCACCGCACTTAGGTGGATTTGGTCGGCGTTAGCTAGGCCGTCACAGTTAGAGTACCCCAGAATGCCATAGAACCCTAAAATTTGTACGTATCGCAATCCAAGAAGCTTTAACCCTTATTTTAATCTTTAATGTGAATTTTTCCTTTTGTCACGCTAAATGAGCAGTTGCTTAATACCCCCTCTAGTATCAAATCAAGTACTAGTATAGCTTGAAGATATTTTCTTGAACCCGCAGGCTAATATCAGAGAGAATGAATGCAAACATCTTGAAGCAGCCAAGGCGGGGTGCCTGTACTTTAGTTTGAGATTATGGAAAAATAGAATGTTGTTTTTGAAATCTTCTACTTGTTGTCTAATTTAAAAGTATATTTGTCTCTACTTTGGTTTCAGATATGACATAGTTATTTGAATAACATACCTAAATACTTTATCTAATATGCAATATTCCTCCTGCTCAAATTGGTTGAATTTCCTCAGTTAGTTGAGTCTTCTGCATTGTAATCGACGGATTAGACATGCTTAACTGAAAGACAAGACATAGTTATACTCGTTTTGGGGTTAAAGACTATATACTATCTATCTGTTATACTTCTAAAATCCATATCGGGCAACTACCTAAAACTCTCTTCTTTTTTCGTAGTTCTACAAAAATCCACTACCATAAGAATGCAAAAATTACAAACATTTAAGTGGTAAAATTGGTTTTGCATAGTTATTTTAAAAAATTAAGAGGCCAATCGAGTGCTACAAAAGTAACATACTATACTTAATTTAAAGAACTCCTGTTGTTCTAATTGTAAAGTACCTCCCTCTTCCTAGGGCTATTACAATTTCATGGACTATGAAAATTAAATGAAGTTTGCAGTCACTAAATTAAAGCAATCAAGGCTAAATTTAATCCACAATACGATTGAGAAATTCTAGTTAGCAGAAAAAGACACGAAAAATACCAATTGACTGGGAAAATCTTCCTCTAAGAGCTTTAATTGCTCAAATCCTTGATTACAATTTGAATTACTCTCTCAAACCCTAAGTTTCTCTCAGAACCTTTTCTCTTGATCTGACATATTAGAAAAATAAACTAAGTTCCCTTTTTATATACTAGGGAACTTAAAATAACAAAAACACGAATCTCGAGGCAAAACGATGCCTCAAAATCATAAAATACGCCCAAGTCGTTCGAACGACTTTAAGTCTAATTGGTCTAAACCCTAGAAAGTTGACAAGGTTGTTCGAACGACTCTCAACCTCGTTCGAACGAATTTGGGTACTTGGGCCAAATTCCAGAGAGGCGATCAACTCGTTCAAATGACTCTCAACCTCGTTCAAACGACTTTGGGTGTTTGGTCCAAATTCTAGAGAGGCGATCAACTCGTTCGAACGACTTTGGGTATTTTTCAATTTTCCCCTAGATCCTCCTTGATCATGGCTCGGCCTTCAGGAGCCTTGAGCTCCTGCTCAGGCTAGAACTGGAGATGTGGGAATGCGGCAATGCCCAATTCCCACCTGTACCACTTCGACTTACTGGGTAGCTGACCCTTCTTCTCAACGCGGAACGAATCAATAACACTTCGTCTTGTAGTATGAACTTTCCTCTCTAGAATACCATCCTCCTGCAACGGATCTTCTCTTTCTATCCATAAGTCATCAACTAACGGTGGGCGAGTGTCGATTGTAGAGTTTTCATCTAACAAAGACGGCTTAAATAGTTTTAAATGCTCGACATTAATCACCAAATACATCTTCATGAAAAGTGGCAAATCCAACTGGAATGCATTGTCACCAATCTTCTTGAGTATAAAAAATGGACCATAACAGATAGGTTTGAGCTTCTTACCTTCCCCCTTAAGCCGTTCCTTACCCAAATGCAACCAAACTAGGTCGCCCTCTTAAAAAGTACGCTCAACCCGATGTTTGTCGTGCCGAACCTTATACGTCGCTTGAATCTTCTTCAACTATTCTTCAATCGCCTCATGAACCTTACTTATTTTCTCAATGAAACATTGAGCTTTAATCTGCTCCTCTTTCTCCTTCCCTGACACCGTCTTGTCTCCAAGACTAAACGCCAAATCAAAAGGGCTTTGCGGTAAGTACCCCAAACAAACTTCAAAATGAGACTTCAAAGTGGAACCATGAATTGCTCGGCTGAACGCAAACTGGAGATACAGTAAACTCTTATCCCAAGTCTTAGGATGCTTAGAATGGAATCCCCGTAAGAAGTGAACCAATGTACGATTAACGACCTCTATTTGCCCGTCGGTCTGTGGATGAAAAGTTGTACTTCTCTTCAATCTAGTGTCCATCATCCCCCATAACGATCTCCTGAAATGCCCCCAAAAAGTGGTTATCCCGATCAAAAATAATAGAAGAAGGGATCCCAAAATACCTTCAGACGTCTCTGAAAAATAATTGCGCCGCTCCTTCTCCGGTGACCATCTTCTGGCATGGAATAAGAACAATCATCTTGCTGAATCGATCCACCACCACAAACAAATAGTCGTTCTTACACTTGGTCATGGGCAAACCACCCATAAACTCCATCAAAATACTCTTCCAAGGTCGGCTAGGAACTGGTAATGGTAAGTACAGTCCTAACTTCCGATTCTGTCATTCTTCTAATATCTGAGTAGGTGTACCTTTTTAGAGCCATGGATCCATTATATCGTAAGAATTCTTCTACCTTTTCAGCATTTTTTTATTTCTTCCAAAACACAATTGAATTAAGAGATGAGTACTTCCTTCTCCAACATACGCATGTAAGTATAATCACAAGGATAAATTCAGAAATAAATCCTATTACTGTAAGCAAAAGAAAAGAAGAATGATTAGTTACACGACCAATACATTTCACCACAAAGTCAATGGACAATAAAGTATCAGGTCTTAGAGTACACCAAAATACCATAGCTCTAAATCCTTATTTTATTCTTTATGAACAGTTGCCCAATACCTCTACTAGTATCAAGTACTAGTATAGCTCAAAGATATCTCGTGCCCCCTTTACTCGGCTTCGGAGGAGACTCTACATCATCTCCTTCTTGTATGCCCCTTTACGCGAGCAGTATGGTTTAGCACGTCGCTTGGGGGCATGATCCATAAGTTGAGCATCTTTCGACCAAGGAATGGATGACGATGTGGTTTGAGCCACCTGAGGTTTGGCCGGTAGATAGGGATGTCTGGTCTAGGGTGTTTTGCTCCATCTATTGGTTGATCTGGAAGGCCCGATGTGCATGGGTCTTCCAATCGGCTAGGTTGGATCCGGCTCGACTTTCGATGACTATTAATAAAATTATATACGATGAACCGATTTTTGTCTTAATCGTTTGACTATCAAGGCTTCTTGGGTTCTTCCGGCCCTAGGATGGTCTAAAATAAATATTGATGCCTCGTACTGTAAAGATAAATATTATAATCACATTGGTTTTGTTTTCTGTGATGCTCATAATATCTTTGCTGCAGCCCAAGTCTCATCATGCAGATTTACGAGCAGCGAAGAAGGCGAAGCATTAGCGGTCCTGGGTGGGATTACTTAGGCAAGGGAGCAGAGTTTAGTACGGGTGGTAGTGGAGATGGATGTTGAGGCGATCTCCTCCTTTTGTCAGACGGGCTCTGAGCTATTTCTTGGTCATCCAAAGCGATTTTGCAAGACGTTTTAGCTCTTTATAAACATTTTGGTGATATTTGTATTTGTTATGCGCCTCAGAGCACTAACTCTGTTGCACATGCTATTGCTAGTAGGCCTATAGGCGATAATTATGTTTTTCTTGGAATGGTTCCCCGCCCGATTGGCTACAGAAGTTGCTCAGGAGTGATGGGACCACTTTTGTAACCCTTTCTAATTATTAATATATGGTTTAACAATAAAAATAAATAAATATATATATCATGAGAATGAATGCAAACATCTTGAGGCCGCCAAAGCAGGTGCCTGTACTTTAGTTTGAGATTATGGAATTTAGAATGCTGTTTTTGAACTCTTCCTACTTGTTGTCTAATTTAAAAGTATATATGTATGTATTTAGCTTCAGATATGAAGGTCGACGAATAACATACCTAATACAATATTCCTCATGCTCAAGTTTGTTGAGTTTCCAGGGTTGGTTAAGTTGGCGGTATTGGTTGAATTTCCTGAGTTAGTTGAGTTTCCTGCATTGTAATCGACAGATTAGACATGCTTAATTGAAAGACAAAATATAGTTATACTCGTTATGTTTAAAGACTGTATTTTTTAGGCAAAGTAAATGGCATAAAAAACCCCTCAAAAGTGGGGCAAAATAGAGTTTACAAACATGGTGGCCTCAGATGGCACCGAACAAACAAAAGGCGGGGATCTAGCTCCCCGAGATGCAAGGAAATATGCTTCAAAATTACAAGATCTCTCAGTAAAATCAAAATGGAAGTCTCTGAACTGAGCGGTGATAGCAAGCATATCTGGGGCCAGTGTGAGGGTGCCCCACGAAAGGTCATCAGAACGGTCTTTGTAAGCTCGTATAAGCCTCTGGCAGTCTATCAAAATGATTACTCTATTCAAACCTAGTCGCTGACCTGCCTTCATGCCCCTGATCACTGAAATCACCTCGGCCTCTTCAGAGTCCTCAGCCCGAGCTGCCTAGTGACCTACACAAACAATATTACCCAAGTGGGTTTTAATAATAAAACCCGTTCCTCCTGGTGTTTTCGCCTTTGACCGGGCGACATCGACATTGATGATGTGCCAACCAGACTGTACTGTCGGGGCAGGTTAAATGACTTGGCGCATGAGGGTGGGAGGCCTAAAGTGGTGAACAAGGTATTTTTTTAGCCTTGTTAAGCGCCTCACGCGGTAAAAATTGCTTTTGGTCAAAGAGAAGCTCGTTACGACTGGACCATTTGACAAACATTAGTGAGCTGATCTTGCTAGTAAAAACCGTAATGCTCGCAGTGCTCCTACAGAGCTGGTGGGTATTCAGTATGATCCTACTAACCGACTCGGTAAATGTCCAGCTTCCAAAGTCTAGCTGGAGATCGCTCATACGCCAGAAATCGTGGATCTTTGTGCAAAAGAAGAGGGTGTGTGTTATAGTCTTTGTTTCCATACCGCATCTAGGGAAGTTGGTGTCCCAATCCCCTTGTCCGTGCCAGAGATTAGCCTTAGTTGGGATACCATTCTTTATGGCTTTCCACAAAAAAAGATGGATGCGGAAAGGCACTGCCATTTTCCAGATGTGATCCCAGCTAAAGCCTTCGTTGTCCATTGTACTCTAGGATGGGTCAGCCATGGAATTATCTCTGATTGAGTAATTGTGAGCAGATCCCACCGTAAGAATGTCGTTCTTCTCCTGCTTCCATCTGAGCACGTCCTTGGCCAGAAATCTGTTGAGGGGGATTGCCGTAATTTGTCAGCAATGTCGGAATGGAATAAGGATTGGAATAATTGAGTGTCCCAGGTGCGGCTGTTCGGTTTTATAAGATCAACAACATTGGTGATGTGGCGATGCTGCGGGGCGGGACCTGCTGGTATGCCGAATCTGATACCTGGGATCTAAGGCTCAAGCCAACAGTCAACATCATCTCCGTTTCCTATGTGCCAGCAAAGCTCTGGCCACAGCCGGTTCCTAGCCTTGAGGATACCTTTCCAAATCCATGAGTCAGTAGGCTGGGATAGAGTGAGCATTGGGGAAGTCTTTGGGGCGTATTTCTTGATCATGTTCTGAGCTCAAAGCTTATTTGGCTCTTTGATGATCCGCCAGAAGAGCTTAGCAAGTAAGGCTTGGTTATGGTGTTGGGCCTTTCGTAGGCCCAGGCCTCCCAATTTTTGGGCTGGCAGATGTGCCTCCAATTAATGAGTTGAGTCTTGGTTCGGCCACTTTTTTGTGCCCCAAAGGAATCTGGCATTTAGAGAGTCAATCTTTTTGCAGATCTTGAGGGGCAAGGGGAAAACAGTCATCTGAAAAAGATAGAATCGCTGAGTTAACAGCTTTAATCAGGGTAAATCTACCGACTTGGGAAATGTTTTTAGCTTTCCAGCCCTCTATACGATTTGATACTCTAGTAATGATGTCTTGGAAATTTAGACTTTTAGAGCGATTGAAAGTGAGAGGAGCTCCTAGGTACTTGTCTCCCAAAGAGTCTTTCTTGATATGCAGGAACTTTTGAATAAACTTTTGGTGTCTATGGTGGCCATTCTTACTAAAAAGGATACAGGACTTATCCAGGTTGATATCTTGACCCGAGACGTCCTTGATGGTGTTCAAGGCTTCTTTTAGGGCCCAGCTTCTTCTAGGTTAGCTTTACAAAAAATGAAGTTGTCGCCGGCGAAGAACAGGTGCGAGATGGGTGTACTACCCCGAGCCGTCTTGATTCCGTAGATGTTTCCTTAGCCTCTTTAGCTAGGATGATGCACGAAAGGACCTCAGAGCATATGAGGAAAAGAGAGGGGGGAGGGGGTCCCTTTGCCTGAGACCGCACTCGGGTTGAATGAAACCAAATGGCGTGCCGTTCAGGTTGAAAGAGAGGGTTGTAGTAGATATGCATTGGTGGATCCAGCCGCACCATTTGTCGCAAAAGCCCATGGTTTTGAGGGTGTCTTGGAGGAAGCCCCATTCAACACGGTCGAAAGCTTTGCTCAGGTCGAGTTTAACGGCCATGCAAGTCGAGATACATTTCTTCTTCTTGAGGGCTGTAAGGATCTCCTGGGCCATGATAATATTGTCAAAAATCTGGCGATCCAGAATGAAGGCATTTTGGGCGGGTGAAATGATTTTGTTAAGAAGGGGGCACAGTCTGGCGGCCAAAATTTTGGTGATGAGCTTAAGTTTGACGTTGCACAGGCTGATAGGTCGGAAGGTCCGGATTTTCTAGGTTTTTCTTCTTGGGATAAGAGTAATATTGTGTGTGATTGAATTCCTAGAGCAAATAGCCTATTGGAAGAATGTCAGGGTGGCTTTGAGCAGATTGTGCTTGACTGTTTCCCAAGCTTTTGGTAGAACATCAGAGTGAAGCAGTCTGGCCTCAGGACTTATGAGGATTCATGGAGAATAGAGTTTCTTTAAGCGCGTCCATCGAGGGGTCCCGGGTGAGCTGATCATTTCTCTTTAGTGATCATCTTCTCCACTATGTCGAGGTCTTGGTCTTCAGCCTAGGATGGGAAGTTGTAAAAAGCTTGTTGTAGAAGTCACAAAAGAATCGCTGATCTCTTTTCGTTCCAGTCCCCAAGAGCTATCCGGTCTGCGGATCCTTGTGATTATCTTTTGGCGGCACGGACGGCAAATGGTGGAAATGTGAAAAAAAAATTGTGTTTCTGTCCCCCTCTTTAAGCCAGAACTCACGCGACTTATCGCGCCAAAGGGCTTCTTCTCGGTCAAGGATGCCTGACAGCTTGTATTGGAGCTCCTGCTCTTGGTTCGAATTCTCCTCCGTGGTGGTCTCTTGCTGATGTTGTTGATCTGATCTCTGTGCTGGCGAATGCAATTTGTGGGGTGATTGAATTCCTCCTTATTCCATGTGAGGAGTTTTTACTTTGTATGCCGCAGCTTCCTGCAAAGTCTCAACTGCCTAGATCCTTCCTGCTCTGAATTCCAGGCTTAGGCAATAACTTCTTGACAGCGCTCATGCTTAAACCAGGCGGATTGGAAATGGAATGGTTTCAGGAGGTTGTGGCCCACCGTATCGGTGTTTAGCAGGATGGGTCCGTGGTCAGAGCCTATAATCGGTAGGTTCCGGATGGTGCCATCAGGGAAAGCAGTGCGCCAAGGATGGAGACCAGGGTACGATCCAACCGCTGCTTAACCAAAGTGGTGCTCCTTCTTTTATTAGACCAGGTAAACGGACCCCAGTGAAACCCAGGTCGACCATAGATGCATCGAAGATAAAAGTCTCCATAGGGTATCATTCGTGTGTCGAAGGCAATCTTACCAAATTTTCTTCTTTGCACGTGATGCAGTTAAGGTCACCGATGACCATCCAGGGTATGTTGATAGAGCGGCCAAGGTGGGCGATAGCATTCCAGTACATTTTGCGGTTTTGGGTATCGGGGGGG
>JACGCM010000068.1:45000-52500 GCA_014058105.1 Kingdonia uniflora | reverse complement strand
TGCCCCACGGAAAATCTCCAAAAATCCCCCCTTAGTCCCTAAAAGGAAACACTAACCGTGAGAAAAAGGCAGCACTAACCGTGACTTAGTCCCAAAAAAGGCAGCACTAACCGTGAGAAAAGGAAACACTACTAGTGAGACCCATTTTTCATGGGGATCGCTTCGTCCGGGCAATGGGAGGCTCTACCCATGGGGGAATGCAAGCACTAACCATGCCATAGAAGGGCTACAAGGCATCACAAACCATCAGAGACCCATTTTTCACTCAGTCCAAAAAAAGGAACACTAACCGTGAGAAAAAGGCAGCACTAACCGTGACTTAGTCCCAAAAAGGCAGCACTAACCGTGAGAAAAGGAAACACTACTAGTGAGACCCATTTTTCATGGGGATCGCCTCGTCCGGGCAATGGGAGGCTCTACCCATGGGGGAATGCAAGCACTAACCATGGCATATAAGGCCTAAAAGGCATCACCAAGCATCAGAGATCCATTTTTCACTCAGTCCAAAAAAGGAAACACTAACCGTGAGAAAAGGCAGCACTAACCGTGACTTAGTCCCAAAAAAGGCAGCACTAACCGTGAGAAAAGGAAACACTACTAGTGAGACCCATTTTTCATGGGGATCGCATCGTCCAGGCAATGGGAGTGTGACGCCCAGGCTTTGTATATAGGTTCCTTAGGTTGTAAAAGAGCATTGTACAAATTTTCATTTATTTTTGTAAAGGTTAGCTTAGGAAAATGGGGGAGTACGCTTCGTCTCCACTTTTGATGTTTCCTTTTAGAACTTAGCTGTTTTCCATTTTCATATATATGTAGAGGACTAGTCTTCTACACCCAAGAAGGAATTTAAGCTTGTAATAGTGCTTTGTAATAGTTGTTGATATTTGAATGAAATGATGCCTTCAAAGACCCTTTGTTCAGTGTTCGTGATGCGTTGAGATTATGTGATGCGTTGAGATTATGTGATGCTAAATAATTGATTAAGAAGAGTAATTAGGCTTACTTGGGACTGGTGTCTCGAGTGCCGCACGTGCCAAGCTTGATTTTAAGTTGGTCCGTGTCAGTTGGTATCAGAGCGATCTAGTTGCGATGGCGGAGGGTCCGAATGCTACTGACCCCGCCCAGGTCCTTGCCCAGCAGGTGGAGGACCATCTATTAATCCCCGGCCCTTGAATACCCGAACGCGGTTGGACCAGTTAGAGGATAAGATGCTAGCTCTAAGTGGGATTATAGATCAAGTGACGACTCTGGAGGAACGATTGGACGGTTTCTCAGACGATCAGGCCCATATGGGCGAACGTCTTGTTACGTTGGAGGGAGTGGTTGAAGGGAATATGGCTACTCTTCTGGATCAGGTGGCTGAACTTTCCTCAAAAGTAAATCTCCTAGTAAAGGTTGTTGGAAATGGAGATCCAGCACCTTCGGGCGGCGGTATAGACCGGCCCAGGATCAAGGTCCCCGAGCCCAAGGCGTATGAGGGAGCGAGGGACGCCAAGGAGGTAGAGAACTTCCTTTTTGATATGGAGGCGTACTTCAATGTGGTTAGGCCTGATAGCGAAGGTTCAAAGGTGTCGATGGCAACCATGTACCTCGCCAGTGATGCTAAACTATGGTGGCGCACCAAATATGCTGAGATCCAGAGCGGTCACTGTACTATTGGAACGTGGGATGACTTGAAGAGAGAGCTGAAGAATCAGTTCTTACCCGAGAATGTTGAGTTCATTGCTCGGAGGAGTTTGAGGCAACTGAAGCAGACAGGCAACATCCGGGAGTATGTGAAGCGGTTCTCAGCCTTGATGTTAGATATCCGCGACATGTCTGAAAAGGATAAGTTGTTTTGTTTCTTAGAAGGTCTGAAGCCATGGATCCAAAATGAATTACAGAGGCAACGGGTTCAAGATTTGACTTCCGCAATGGCCTCCGCTGAGCGTATCAACGACTACACCCCCATGTTGGGTGAGCGTCGACCGGCTCCGTCTCAGTCAAGTTCCCAGTCGCAACAAAGAGCGGGATCCTCCAATAATTACAATAAGGGAAAGAATGGAGGGTACCAAGCTAGAAGTGGTGGAGACCAAGGTCATGGCCAGAACAGAAGTGGGGGAGCAAGTGCAGGTGGTGCCTCGAGTTCCAATTCTGGGAGGGAGTACCACAGGCCGCGTAACAATGGCGGCGCTTCCTCTTCGTCCAGGTTTCAAGGACGTCCCGGGAACTTGAAGTGTTTCCTTTGTGGAGGGAATCACAAAGCCTATCAGTGTCCTCAGAAGACGGCCCTGAATGCGCTAATGGCATCGCACGGGGCCAAGCCGATGACACCACTCAGGAAAATGATGGTGGTGAAACTCATATGGGTTCTCTTTACTTGCTCAATGCCGTGACCACTCAGTTGCCAGAGGTCAAGCCGAAGAAGGGACTCATGTATGTGGACCTTAGTATTAATGGCCAGAGTACTTTGGCGATGGTTGATACCGGTGCTACCCACAGCTTTATTGCCATTCAGGAGGCGAATCGTCTGGGACTGTGTTTGGTGAAAGATTCTAGCCGGATGAAGGCCGTAAACTCTGCCGCAATGCCGATACATGGTGTTGCCAAGTTGGTTCCAGTTAAGATGGGACAGTGGAGTGGAAAGGTTAACCTTCTCGCTGTGACGTTGGATGATTTTAAGATTATATTGGGAATGGACTTTCTCCGTTACCACAAGGCAGTGCCAATGCCGTTCGTTAACTCCTTAGGGATTTTTGGTGACAATCCCTCAATCATTCAGATGTCCACGCAGAAAGATGAGGGCAGACTATTATCAGCGCTTCAGTTGGAGAAGGGACTGAGGCGAGGGGAGCTGACTTACCTTGCAACCTTAAGGTTAAAGCCAGATGATCAGGATCATGATGCCTTGCCGGCGGAAGTCTCCCGGGTACTTACAGAATTCAAGGATGTGATGCCGAAAGAATTACCAAAGGTGTTACCTCCACGAAGGCCTATCGATCATCAGATTGAGTTAGTCCCTGGAACCAAGCCTCCTGCGAAAGGGCCATATAGAATGAGTCCGCCGGAACTAGCAGAGCTACGGAGACAGCTTGATGGACTATTGGAATCGGGCTTTATTCGCCCCTCAAAGGCGCCATACGGTGCCCCGGTCTTATTTCAGAAGAAACAAGATGGAAGCTTGCGATTGTGTGTCGACTATCGAGCCCTGAACAAGGTAACGGTGAAGAATAAGTATCCCATACCGCTCATTGCCGACTTATTTGACCAGCTTACGTCTGCGAAGTACTTCTCTAAACTTGATTTGAGATCGGGTTACTATCAAGTCAGGATCGTTGCCGGAGATGAACCAAAGACGACTTGTTCCACTCGGTATGGGGCATATGAATTTCTTGTCATGCCATTCGGCCTGACCAATGCTCCTGCAACTTTCTGTACTCTTATGAATGAGCTCTTCCGGAAATATATCGACAAGTTTGTGGTGGTGTACCTGGATGATATTGTCATATACAGCCGTACTATGGAAGAGCACCTTGAACATCTTCGCCTTGTATTCCAAGTCTTGCGACTGAACCAGTTATATGTCAAGTTGGAGAAATGCTCGTTCGCGCAGGAACAAGTTATGTTTCTTGGACATGTCATTGGCGGAGGACAGATCCGGATGGATATGGAAAAGGTCCGCGCTATTGAGGAGTGGAGAGCTCCTACGGAGGTTACAGAAGTGCGTTCCTTTCTTGGCCTTGTGAACTACTACCGCAAGTTCGTTGAAGGGTATTCGAAACGCGCGGCACCCTTACGGATCTTCTCAAAAAAGACTTCTCTTGGTCTTGGTCCGAGGAGTGTCAAGCAGCATTTGACGATCTGAAGCATGCGGTGATTAGCAATCCGGTCTTAGCCTTGCCAGATATTACCAAGCCGTTTGAGGTACATACGGATGCGTCTGATTTTGCTATCGGTGGGGTATTGTTACAAGAGGGACATCCCGTGGCATACGAAAGCAGGAAGCTGAACGACACCGAGAGGAGGTATTCATCCCAGCAGAAGGAACTCCTTGCTATTGTGCATTGCCTACGAGTATGGCGACACTATTTGTTGGGAATGAAGGTTTTGGTTAAGACCGATAACCGTGCGGCAAGCCATTTCCTTACACAGAAGAAGTTGACCTCGATGCAGGCCCGTTGGCAAGAGTTTCTAGCTGAGTTTGATTTAGATCTCGAGCACAAGCCAGGGAGGATGAACAATGTGCCGGATGCATTAAGCCGTAAGGCTGAACTTGCGGCCACCTCTACAGCTACCGAACAGTCTCACTCTTATGTTACCAGTGCCCTCCATGATAGGATCCGCGAAGGATTAGCGGCGGATCCTCAGACCCAGGCCATGATTAACTTGGTGAAACAGGGGAAGACAAGACGGTTCTGGGTGGAAGATGGTCTTTTATACACGAAGGGACAACGACTTTATGTTCCTCGGTTCGCAGGATTAAGGCGGGAGCTAATCAAGGAGTGCCATGATACTCTTTGGGCAGGCCATCCGGGCTGGCGGAGAACACTATCCTTGCTACACAGGGGGTACTATTGGCCAAATGATCAGAATGAAGTGATGGATTATACGCGGACTTGTCACATTTGCCAGCAAGACAAAGTTGACCGGGATTTACCACTTGGATTGCTGGAACCACTTCCCGTGCCGACTAGACCTGGGAAAGCGTCTCAATGGACTTTATCTCTGGGTTACCCAAGACGAAAGGGTATGGTTCCATACTCGTGATCATCGACCGGTTCTCTAAGTATGCAACATTCATTCCGACTCCAATTGTTTGTACGGCAGAGAAAACCGCGCGTCTCTTTGTGAAGCATGTTGTGAAGTATTGGGGCGTGCCAAAGGACATTGTCAGTGATAGAGATCCGAGATTTACTGGGAAGTTTTGGAGGGAAGTATTTAGATTACTGGGATCCACTCTCAACTTCTCAACCAGTTACCATCCACAGTCAGATGGTCAGACAGAACGCTTCAATGCAATGTTAGAAGAGTACCTCCGACACTTTGTCAGGGTGAACAAGAAGGACTGGGCCGAACTTTTGGATGTAGCACAGTTTTGCTTTAATCTGCAGAAGAGTTCCTCCACCAACAAGAGTCCTTCCGAGATACTGTTAGGACAGCAGCCCCTCGCGCCGCACACGGTGACCGCCGATTACAAGGGAAGTGTTCCGAGGGCCTACCAGTTTGCAAAAGAATGGCAGAGAAATACAGATATTGCCCGGGCCTCTCTAGAGAAAGCGTCAGCCAGAATGAAGAAGTGGGCCGACCAGAAGAGACGACCAGATTCTTTTCAAGTTGGGGACCTTGTTCTGATCAAGAGATCCCACCTCAAGCAGCGAGGTGACAGAATACACCAAGGGCTAGTATCCAAGTACATTGGTCCGATGCAAATCATTGGTAAAGTTGGGAAGGTTTCCTACAAGCTTCAATTACCTTCCCACCTTCGCTTCATCCATCCAGTGTTTCATGCCAGTACTCTAAAGCCTTACCACCAAGATACAGAAGATCCCAGCAGAACTACCGTCAGGCCTCATGTTCCGCTCAAACCAGTACGCTCTAGCGAAGTTCCAGAGAGCGTTCTTGATCACCGAGTCACCCATGTAGATCCGGACACCAAAGAGGAAGTTTATGAGTACCTAGTGAAGTGGAAGGATCTGCCAGATACTGAAGCCAGCTGGGAGCACCAAGATTCTCATCCCCTCCTGGTCCGGCTAAGGAAGACTGAGTCCAAGCAAGAGAGGAAAGAGAACAGACAGATGTGGAAGCAGAAGAAAAAGTCGACGAGGGCGTCTCCAAACTGAGTGGGAGAGAGTGTGACGCCCAGGCTTTGTATATAGGTTCCTTAGGTTGTAAAAGAGCATTGTACAAATTTCATTTATTTTTGTAAAGGTTAGCTTAGGAAAATGGGGGAGTACGCTTCGTCTCCACTTTTGATGTTTCCTTTTAGAACTTAGCTGTTTTCCATTTTCATATATATGTAGAGGACTAGTCTTCTACACCCAAGAAGGAATTTAAGCTTGTAATAGTGCTTTGAAATAGTTGTTGATATTTGAATGAAATGATGCCTTCAAAGACCCTTTGTTCAGTGTTCGTGATGCGTTGAGATTATGTGATGCGTTGAGATTATGTGATGCTAAATAATTGATTAAGAAGAGTAATTAGGCTTACTTGGGACTGGTGTCTCGAGTGCCGCACGTGCCAAGCTTGATTTTAAGTTGGTCCGTGTCAGGGAGGCTCAACCCATGGGGGAATGCAAGCACTAACCATGGCATATAAGGCCTATAAGGCATCACCAAGCATCAGAGACCCATTTTTCACTCAGTCCAAAAAAAGGAAACACTAACCGTGAGAAAAAGGCAGCACTAACCGTGACTTAGTCCCAAAAAAGGCAGCACTAACCGTGAGAAAAGGAAACACTACTAGTGAGACCCATTTTTCATGGGGATCGCTTCGTCCGGGCAATGGGAGGCTCTACCCAAGGGGGAATGCAAGCACTAACCATGCCATAGAAGGGCTACAAGGCATCACAAACCATCAGAGACCCATTTTTCACTCAGTCCAAAAAAGGAAACACTAACCGTGAGAAAAGGCAGCACTAACCGTGACTTAGTCCCAAAAAAGGCAGCACTAACCGTGAGAAAAGGAAACACTACTAGTGAGACCCATTTTTCATGGGATCGCCTCGTCCGGGCAATGGGAGGCTCTACCCATGGGGAATGCAAGCACTAACCATGGCATATAAGGCCTATAAGGCATCACCAAGCATCAGAGATCCATTTTTCACTCAGTCCAAAAAAAGGAAACACTAACCGTGAGAAAAAGGCAGCACTAACCGTGACTTAGTCCCAAAAAAGGCAGCACTAACCGTGAGAAAAGGAAACACTACTAGAGAGACCCATTTTTCATGGGGATCGCATCGTCCGGGCAATGGGAGGCTCAACCCATGGGGGAATGCAAGCACTAACCATGGCATATAAGGCCTATAAGGCATCACCAAGCATCAGAGATCCATTTTTCACTCAGTCCAAAAAAAGGAAACACTAACCGTGAGAAAAAGGCAGCACTAACCGTGACTTAGTCCCAAAAAAGGCAGCACTAACCGTGAGAAAAGGAAACACTACTAGTGAGACCCATTTTTCATGGGGATCGCTCGTCCGGGCAATGGGAGGCTCTACCCAAGGGGAATGCAAGCACTAACCATGCCATAGAAGGGCTACAAGGCATCACAAACCATCAGAGACCCATTTTTCACTCAGTCCAAAAAAAGGAAACACTAACCGTGAGAAAAAGGCAGCACTAACCGTGACTTAGTCCCAAAAAAGGCAGCACTAACCGTGAGAAAAGGAACACTACTAGTGAGACCCATTTTTCATGGGGATCGCCTCGTCCGGGCAATGGGAGGCTCTACCCATGGGGAATGCAAGCACTAACCATGGCATATAAGGCCTATAAGGCATCACCAAGCATCAGAGATCCATTTTC
>JACGCM010000068.1:32500-35000 GCA_014058105.1 Kingdonia uniflora | reverse complement strand
CGGGACATCGGGCGGCTGGTGCGTCCATGAATTTCATCCATTATAGTGTAATTCGTCATCCACATGATATCCGCAAATGATCATCCGAGTGGATAATCAAGCACGGTTGACAAGCAGTTGGCCGAACACATCAAGCTGAAATTATCCATGTTACCAGGTACACAAACAGAAAATCCAAGTATAACTCGTGGAGCAAGGCAATACGTCCCCAAGACAACCCATTCGAGCCTTCATTTTCCCTCATTTAGAGGTTTATCAAGAGGTTGATCATGCCTGACACACACAAAGTTCACCCAAATAATCCCATCCATGCACAGGAGGGCCTTCCCCCTTAATATAGCTACTAAGTAAATAGCTAGTCTCCAAAAGGAAACATCAAATGTTGAGACGAAGCGTACTGGGCATTATCAAAATCTTAACTCGATATTCACGGACCTTCATATGGTTTTTCTTGAAGGATATGATGTAGAGCTAATTTAGAACCAAAAAAAAAAAAATTCGCCGACCAAAATAATTTATATTAATTATTTAATGATTTTATTAAGAAAATTAATTAAAAAAATAATAATAAGAAAATATTTTTTTTTTCTTTATTGTGCTTGGGAGTCCTAGGAGACCCCCCAAAAAAATCCCCATGGCAAGGGGATGCCCCACGGAAAATCTCCCAAAATCCCCCCTTAGTCCCTAAAAGGAAACACTAACCGTGAGAAAAAGGCAGCACTAACCGTGACTTAGTCCCAAAAAAGGCAGCACTAACCGTGAGAAAAGGAAACACTACTAGTGAGACCCATTTTTCATGGGGATCGCTTCGTCCGGGCAATGGGAGGCTCTACCCATGGGGGAATGCAAGCACTAACCATGCCATAGAAGGGCTACAAGGCATCACAAACCATCAGAGACCCATTTTTCACTCAGTCCAAAAAAAGGAAACACTAACCGTGAGAAAAAGGCAGCACTAACCGTGACTTAGTCCCAAAAAAGGCAGCACTAACCGTGAGAAAAGGAAACACTACTAGTGAGACCCATTTTTCATGGGGATCGCCTCGTCCGGGCAATGGGAGGCTCTACCCATGGGGGAATGCAAGCACTAACCATGCCATAGAAGGGCTACAAGGCATCACAAAGCATCAGAGACCCATTTTTCACTCAGTCCAAAAAAAGGAAACACTAACCGTGAGAAAAAGGCAGCACTAACCGTGACTTAGTCCCAAAAAAGGCAGCACTAACCGTGAGAAAAGGAAACACTACTAGTGAGACCCATTTTTCATGGGGATCGCCTCGTCCGGGCAATGGGAGGCTCTACCCATGGGGGAATGCAAGCACTAACCATCCCATAGAAGGGCTACAAGGCATCACAAAGCATCAGAGACCCATTTTTCACTCAGTCCAAAAAAAGGAAACACTAACCGTGAGAAAAAGGCAGCACTAACCGTGACTTAGTCCCAAAAAAGGCAGCACTAACCGTGAGAAAAGGAAACACTACTAGTGAGACCCATTTTTCATGGGGATCGCCTCGTCCGGGCAATGGGAGGCTCTACCCATGGGGGAATGCAAGCACTAACCATGCCATAGAAGGGCTACAAGGCATCACAAACCATCAGAGACCCATTTTTCACTCAGTCCAAAAAAAGGAAACACTAACCGTGAGAAAAAGGCAGCACTAACCGTGACTTAGTCCCAAAAAAGGCAGCACTAACCGTGAGAAAAGGAAACACTACTAGTGAGACCCATTTTTCATGGGGATCGCCTCGTCCGGGCAATGGGAGGCTCTACCCATGGGGGAATGCAAGCACTAACCATGCCATAGAAGGCCTACAAGGCATCACCAAGCATCAGAGACCCATTTTTCACTCAGTCCAAAAAAGGAAACACTAACCGTGAGAAAAAGGCAGCACTAACCGTGACTTAGTCCCAAAAAAGGCAGCACTAACCGTGAGAAAAGGAAACACTACTAGTGAGACCCATTTTTCATGGGGATCGCCTCGTCCGGGCAATGGGAGGCTCTACCCATGGGGGAATGCAAGCACTAACCATCCCATAGAAGGGCTACAAGGCATCACAAAGCATCAGAGACCCATTTTTCACTCAGTCCAAAAAAAGGAAACACTAACCGTGAGAAAAAGGCAGCACTAACCGTGACTTAGTCCCAAAAAAGGCAGCACTAACCGTGAGAAAAGGAAACACTACTAGTGAGACCCATTTTTCATGGGGATCGCCTCGTCCGGGCAATGGGAGGCTCTACCCAAGGGGGAATGCAAGCACTAACCATGCCATAGAAGGGCTACAAGGCATCACAAAGCATCAGAGACCCATTTTTCACTCAGTCCAAAAAAAGGAAACACTAACCGTGAGAAAAAGGCAGCACTAACCGTGACTTAGTCCCAAAAAGGGCAGCACTAACCGTGAGAAAAGGAAACACTACTAGTGAGACCCATTTTTCATGGGGATCGCCTCGTCCGGGCAATGGGAGGCTCTACCCATGGGGGAATGCAAGCACTAA
>JACGCM010000068.1:20000-22500 GCA_014058105.1 Kingdonia uniflora | reverse complement strand
CTCAGTCCAAAAAAAGGAAACACTAACCGTGAGAAAAAGGCAGCACTAACCGTGACTTAGTCCCAAAAAAGGCAGCACTAACCGTGAGAAAAGGAAACACTACTAGTGAGACCCATTTTTCATGGGGATCGCCTCGTCCGGGCAATGGGAGGCTCTACCCATGGGGGAATGCAAGCACTAACCATGCCATAGAAGGGCTACAAGGCATCACAAAGCATCAGAGACCCATTTTTCACTCAGTCCAAAAAAAGGAAACACTAACCGTGAGAAAAAGGCAGCACTAACCGTGACTTAGTCCCAAAAAAGGCAGCACTAACCGTGAGAAAAGGAAACACTACTAGTGAGACCCATTTTTCATGGGGATCGCCTCGTCCGGGCAATGGGAGGCTCTACCCATGGGGGAATGCAAGCACTAACCATCCCATAGAAGGGCTACAAGGCATCACAAAGCATCAGAGACCCATTTTTCACTCAGTCCAAAAAAAGGAAACACTAACCGTGAGAAAAAGGCAGCACTAACCGTGACTTAGTCCCAAAAAAGGCAGCACTAACCGTGAGAAAAGGAAACACTACTAGTGAGACCCATTTTTCATGGGGATCGCTTCGTCCGGGCAATGGGAGGCTCTACCCATGGGGGAATGCAAGCACTAACCATGCCATAGAAGGGCTACAAGGCATCACAAACCATCAGAGACCCATTTTTCACTCAGTCCAAAAAAAGGAAACACTAACCGTGAGAAAAAGGCAGCACTAACCGTGACTTAGTCCCAAAAAAGGCAGCACTAACCGTGAGAAAAGGAAACACTACTAGTGAGACCCATTTTTCATGGGGATCGCCTCGTCCGGGCAATGGGAGGCTCTACCCATGGGGGAATGCAAGCACTAACCATGCCATAGAAGGCTACAAGGCATCACAAAGCATCAGAGACCCATTTTTCACTCAGTCCAAAAAAAGGAAACACTAACCGTGAGAAAAAGGCAGCACTAACCGTGACTTAGTCCCAAAAAAGGCAGCACTAACCGTGAGAAAAGGAAACACTACTAGTGAGACCCATTTTTCATGGGGATCGCCTCGTCCGGGCAATGGGAGGCTCTACCCATGGGGGAATGCAAGCACTAACCATCCCATAGAAGGGCTACAAGGCATCACAAAGCATCAGAGACCCATTTTTCACTCAGTCCAAAAAAAGGAAACACTAACCGTGAGAAAAAGGCAGCACTAACCGTGACTTAGTCCCAAAAAAGGCAGCACTAACCGTGAGAAAAGGAAACACTACTAGTGAGACCCATTTTTCATGGGGATCGCCTCGTCCGGGCAATGGGAGGCTCTACCCATGGGGGAATGCAAGCACTAACCATCCCATAGAAGGGCTACAAGGCATCACAAACATCAGAGACCCATTTTTCACTCAGTCCAAAAAAAGGAAACACTAACCGTGAGAAAAAGGCAGCACTAACCGTGACTTAGTCCCAAAAAAGGCAGCACTAACCGTGAGAAAAGGAAACACTACTAGTGAGACCCATTTTTCATGGGGATCGCCTCGTCCGGGCAATGGGAGGCTCTACCCATGGGGGAATGCAAGCACTAACCATCCCATAGAAGGGCTACAAGGCATCACAAACCATCAGAGACCCATTTTTCACTCAGTCCAAAAAAAGGAAACACTAACCGTGAGAAAAAGGCAGCACTAACCGTGACTTAGTCCCAAAAAAGGCAGCACTAACCGTGAGAAAAGGAAACACTACTAGTGAGACCCATTTTTCATGGGGATCGCCTCGTCCGGGCAATGGGAGGCTCTACCCAAGGGGGAATGCAAGCACTAACCATGCCATAGAAGGGCTACAAGGCATCACAAAGCATCAGAGACCCATTTTTCACTCAGTCCAAAAAAAGGAAACACTAACCGTGAGAAAAAGGCAGCACTAACCGTGACTTAGTCCCAAAAAAGGCAGCACTAACCGTGAGAAAAGGAAACACTACTAGTGAGACCCATTTTTCATGGGGATCGCCTCGTCCGGGCAATGGGAGGCTCTACCCAAGGGGGAATGCAAGCACTAACCATGCCATAGAAGGGCTACAAGGCATCACAAAGCATCAGAGACCCATTTTTCACTCAGTCCAAAAAAAGGAAACACTAACCGTGAGAAAAAGGCAGCACTAACCGTGACTTAGTCCCAAAAAAGGCAGCACTAACCGTGAGAAAAGGAAACACTACTAGTGAGACCCATTTTTCATGGGGATCGCCTCGTCCGGGCAATGGGAGGCTCTACCCATGGGGGAATGCAAGCACTAACCATGCCATAGAAGGGCTACAAGGCATCACAAAGCATCAGAGACCCATTTTTCACTCAGTCCAAAAAAAGGAAACACTAACCGTGAGAAAAAGGCAGCACTAACCGTGACTTAGTCCCAAAAAAGGCAGCACTAACCGTGAGAAAAGGAAACACTACTAGTGAGACCCATTTTTCATGGGGATCGCCTCGTCCGGGCAATGGGAGG
>JACGCM010000073.1:0-26457 GCA_014058105.1 Kingdonia uniflora | reverse complement strand
TTTTGGTCAGACCAAAACAAGCTGAGAAAGGACTCTGAAAAAATGTGATAGAATTTTAATAGATCTCATTACAGATTAAAGAACATGTCTCCTTGGCTGGCTAAAAATCCGAACTTGTATAATTGGATAAATTTAGACATCTCTCAATCTGCTTATCAGAATATATAAGAATTATAAGCATACCTATAGCCAGGAATATATACGGACTGAATAGCTTGTATGGCGAGCTCTGCCTGTTCAGTTTGGAGTTGGAATATTCGTCTTCCTTCTTCAAAGCTGCTACCAAAGGCTGTCCGGGAGATGGCATCTCCAGTAAAATTCTGGAGTTCTGGCCAAATGTCCAATTCACACGACCCTTCCTTTGCTGTAATCAACGTGTCCCATTTGCTTACTAACTTAGTACAGCTGGTGTAAAATGCCGGTAACATCCTCTATGACCACCAAAACAAATAAACGAAAACACAGTAAGCTTTATTCATTAAAAGATAAAAAGATTTTGAGGAGAAGATCACAAGTGAGAAAATTTACCTTTAACTTCTCTTGATGAAAAGCTGGGTTGAGAATCCTTCTGTGTTTTGCCCATTGTTCACCTTCGTAGTTTGCGAGCCCAGTTGCAATAAGCCTTACAAGTGGGATATGCTTAACCTTGGGAAAATGTCCAAACTTGTTTGATAATACATCTCTTATGAGATCTGGTTCCATAATGGTCACCCTTGGAACCGCTCCGTACCAAATAACAGATAGCTTACCTGTATTATTGTGTAACAATTCAGTTATAGATATCATAAGTCTGCCTCATCAGTTAACTTAATTATAATTATCTTAAAAAATAACCTATTTCAGACTAACCGAGGCCTAGCCTGTCAAGATTATTAGGTCGACTTTTTTGTATTGCTACGTAAGCATCAACCAACCAATTCAAGTGGCACACAATATTTATTATATATATTTTAATTAAAATAATAATAATAAATAAATAAATAATCTGCGCTAAATAAGTTGGCGCACAACATTTTTTATTAAATAAAAACATATTATACACACAAAACCAATTTACAATATTAAACGTGTGGCCCTGATAAATTATGAGCATGACAACATCGTCAGAAATAGCCACTAATTTTATGAATAGAAGTGCCATTTGAGCAATCCTAAAAAAGAAATTTTTAAAACATTTGGATTGCTACATTAGCTATACCTAGCTGCTGCTGATTCTAAGCCTGCACGTCACTAGTCTTACACTAAACTATAAAAACCTTTACTAAAACAATAAATTTCTTAAAGAGAATAATAAGTTTCATACCATACTTCTCGACTGTTTGAAGGGCAAAAGGGAGAATACGTGGAGCGATATTATGTGAAAGATTCATCGTTTAGACCGTGCTTCTTTGGCCATACCAAAGTTTTCTTTGATATTTCCAAAGAACAGCTTAAATGGAGGACCTTCAATCCCTTGTTTCCTCAGTGCCCTCTCCAGTTTCTTCGGTGTCCACCATATTATGTACAAAACCTTCACTGCCCATAAAATTACAGAACTGCGCAAATTATAAGGGAAACAACCAGAGTTTCTCCCATTCCTATCTTATTAGAGGAAGTGTATGCAGGACTATTTGAATAAGTTTCAGAGAGCAACACAAAGAAAGAAAGACGAAGAAGATACCAAGGTAGGAAAAGATAATAAATAGGTGACTTTTGCAATTTGGTGAGATTCATGAAAGTTTTCTATATTTGTCTTGGTAATATGTGTCAAGTCCTTATTGTGCCAAGTCTTGATAGTGCCAAGGCCCTTGAAGTCCAAATTTATGTGTCATGGCTTACGTATATGTTAGAAGTGAATTTTTATTGAGAAAACAAGGTTAAGAACCCGCACGACAGTTTAAAATCGCAATGGTTGATATATAAATAAATATAAGTGAGAAAGACCATTGGTTATAGGTGTCCCTTGAACAAGCTTTGCTGGAAGGGTGGGACAATCAATAAGAAACTACCACTCCCGTAGTTTATGTTAGGGGTGAACGTGCATAATACATCATCACCCGTGCTCAATTTGGTTTTATTATTTATTTTCATGGCAAACAAATAATCAACCAAGATATTAGAAACACAATTAACATGCACACAAAACACATTATTTACCGGAGGTTTACCTTAAGGCTACTCCCCAGCACTAAGTTAGAAATTCACTATGTATCCAAGTTTAATTACAAGTCTTCAAGAGATTCCAGCCAACATGGAATACTCTAATCTCATAATACCCTTACATAGATTTACAAGAGAATAAGAAAATAAGAGATCCATCAATAATCCAAAGATTACCTCAACAAAGACTATATTGCATACCATCTTTTTGAAACCCTTCAATCTTCTCTCTACATTAATTTATCATCTTAGCAACCAAAATGTACTTCCCTTCTCACCATCAAATCCCAAGAGAACACCCTCCACTTCTTTCTTGTAAAGACCAACTCTTTACAAGGTCTATTATAGATGTTACATCTTTTCTAAATTTTGAGTTTTTCATACAGAGGCTTTTTAACTCACACACTGTATAGAGACTTTGAACTCACACTCTATATTTATAAACTCTCTATTAGGTCATCTGCAAAGTACGTATCACGAGACAAACCATCGCCTTGAAATATATTCCCTTCAAAATGAACTTAACAAAACAAATACCGCAGTTTACGTTCGAACGAAATACAGTTTCGACCGAACAACTTCAGCGAAAAGCTTTTCGCTCGAACGTCTTTATGAATTGTTTGAACGACTTCGTATGTTTTGAGCCGTAACCTAACAATTTCTACCTCGGCAAAAAATCTCAATTCATGTCTTCATTAACCATCCATAACGCGAACAAACCTATAAACAAAACTGCTGAACTTGTTTACTTCGAATCCGCTACCCATGATCAAAATATTTTCGTACCCAAAACTGGATATATACCTTTGTCAAAACCGACGAACATCCATTAGCTTCTTTTATCTCAGTGATAAACCGTGCTTTCGAGCTTGCTCCACCTGCAGCCATGAAACTATACCGCTCCAACTTCTGCTTTGAACACAACACCATAAGCACCATCAAGTCCACCCCTGAACTCCTCCATTACCAAAAATAGCATCTGAAATAATAATTTTATTTATACCAATGAAATCACACAATTTTGCCTACAACAGCAAAATCAGAACCAGTGTATGTTTAATCTAGAAAGGAAAAAAATTAAACACTACACAATAACTCGGCCATGTCGGACAAACTTGCAAAATATTACTCTATCTTGCAAACCTGGAATCTCCGCACATCGACACACTTTGTCATCACACGAACCATATCTTATGACCATGATTGATAAAATTGTAACCCACCAATTTGGTAATCAAGCATGGCGAATAACTTGAGGTGCCACCACGATTACAAAATTTAACGAAAATCGGTCCTAGAGAAAAACCATCACCCCCTTACCGAACTTTTAAAGCTTTTGCCGAAACTGCTTCACCTTGAACAAAATACCATGTTCAAGCCTTTCTTACAACACAAACCATGTTGCCATGCTTATGTACAATAATATCGTTTTCATCTAAATCTCTTCATACTAAACTCCACCGCTTGAGAAAATCATGTAGCCAAAATAACCGAAACCAAATCCATTTTGAAAAAAATCTAATATCCGACTTAACCATCGAACCCAAGAATCTTCAAGAACTATAATCCCAAGGTCTTAACCTCGCCATGATTCTAATTATTTGGGGTGAACGTACAGAATACATCACCCGTACACAATTTGGTTTTATCCGTTATCCTCATGGCATATAAATAATCAACCAAGATATTAAAAACACAATTAGCATATACACAAAACATAATATTTACCGGAGGTTCACCTTGAGGCTACTCCCCACCACTAAGTTAGAAATCTACTATGTATCCAAGTTCAATTACAAGCCCTCGAGAGATTCCAACCAACATAGAATACTTTAATCTCATAATACCTTCATATAGATTTACAAGAGAAGAAGAAAATAATAGATCCATCAAGAATCCAAAGATTACCTCAACAAAGACCATATTGCATACCTTCTTTTTGAAACCTTTCAATCTTCTCTCTACATTAATTTATCATCTTAGCAACCAAAATGTACTTCCCCTCTCACCATCAAATCCCAAGAGAACACCCTCCACCTTCTTCCTTGTAAAGACCAACTCTTTACAAGGTCTATCATAGAGGCTACATCTCTTATAGATTTTGGGTTTCTCACACAGAAGCTTTTTAAATCACACACTTTATAGAGCCTTTGAACTCACACTCTATATTTATAAACTCTCTATTAAGTCATCTACGAAGTTCGCATCACGAGACAAACCATCGCCTTGGAATATATTTCCTTCAAAATGAACTTAACAAAACAAATACTGCGGTTTTCGTTCGAACAAAATACAGTTTCACACCGAACAACTTCAACGGGCTTTTTCGCTCGAACGACTTTATGACTCGTTCGAACGACTTCGTATGTTTTGAGTCGTAATCTAACAGTTTAAGTTGTTAGGACTGTAACTATAACATTGTAAACACCTAGAGTAGGTATTGGCTCAGCACAAAGTTACCGAGCTTTGGTCAAAGATCTAGAACTTGATTCCATTATAAGTAACTAGCAATCGGTACTCACATGTGCCTACAATTATTTGTAAAACATCTTCCCAAGTGTTCAAATTGTTTAGTATTTGAGAGATCGTTAATAATAGAGCTCATATCTCAGTTCTTTAGTTACAAGTATTGGGTTTAAATAATGTTGTAAAATTGTCGTTATGCCACTTAAGTTCGTGTAGTCCTTAGAGCTTGAATTTCAAACAACATAAGATTAATGTAAAATCATAGGTAAATGCATTAATGTTTTTAAGTATGAAGATTAAAGAGTGAGATTTTACTGTTAATTGCGAGTACATTGTTGCGACAATTAAAATGTACAACAAATCGAAATGAAGACTTCTTATCTTTTTGAGTTGCCACAACAAAATAATCAGACTAGATATAGATTTCCAAATTGTGAATTTAGAGAAAGATAAGTGGAATCCTTTCTCTATAGTTAGGTGGATTCTTCACCTAATAGTCGTCTTCTAATTCTATTTATTCTTCGTTAGTTTAGGTTTGCAACTCTCAATGCCTGAAACTATCACCCCAATTATCATTAATACAACAAAACTCAATCAAATGGCTCTAGTTTATACATTCCATCGTTGACAATTAAAACAAATACATTAATGCTAAGCAAATCATGGTATATTTTTTCGTAGTTTCGCCTTTATAATCTGAATCTCCCTACTTGTGTTACCTTTTTGAGAATGTATTTGTTTTACCTTTTATGGGTTGAATATTAGCTACTTCCCTTTAAAAATGGCCTTGGTGGAAACAATTTATTTTTAAGAATGTACTTGTGTTACCTTTACTGGGTTGAATTTTAGTCACCTGCCCTTTTAAAATGGGCTTAGTGGAATCATTCTCAACAATTTATTTCTTGAACTCCCAAGTTGTAAAAACACTATTTCAGTAGTAGCTATGTTGGGTCATATGGTAAGGAAATTAGGCTGCTGGATGATAATCTGGGTGGATCACATGTCAGCAAAATATGGAAGACTCTTAATTGATAGAAACATAGGCTTATCCAACATTTGAAATTGAACTGCTGGGTGATAATCTAGGCTGTAGAGCATAATGACCACGAATGAGAGAGTATCACCAAGCTTTTTTGTAACATAGAAACTTTGTTAGCTGGTTACCAATTTTTCCATTTCAATACTTTTTTCCAAATTAAATTATCTTATCCATTAGGCGAGTTAGGATATAAGGTAAGGTAAAAAATTTGTTACCGCTTTGGTGCAAAATGTTATTTATCACACCCAAACCTTAAATCAAGTCTCGCATTCATTATTTACAATTTAATACAAAATTATTTACATTGATTCTTTTTCATGATAAATTTTTTCGGATGATATATGTCGTTGTATACAATTCGTTTGAATGCGTCATTACTTAATCACAAATGCTTATTCAGCCTATGTTAATTTCTACAACGATTTTCATCAAGAAATTCACAACGATACAACGACACACAATAACTTTAAAACTGCTTCATGACCAACCATTAACAAATTATTCATCAAAAATTTACTTAACTCGCTAAAAAAATTGAATAGCGTGGTCTCTAAATCATCGTCATTCGTTCTTCCCTTTCCTCTTATTTAATGCCATTTTTTATTTATTAAAAAAAATTGTATTTAACTTCATATGTAGTTACACTTAAAAAAATGAACATGATTCACTTGTCCACATGAAATCAACAATCCTTCAGCAACAAGAATATCTTCTTGAATAATTTTATCCTCTGCGATATACCTTAAAATAGTACAACGATAGTTGATCTCAAGCACTTCATCTGCAAAACAACCACAAAGGTTTAGAAGGTTCTTCTCGACATAAGAAGTAATTGTATCGATAATGGGGCTGTTGTAGTAGCATATTCGCAATATTCAATAAGGGCGAGCTAGCAGAAACATGTCAACGGTATTTGATCATTCGAAAAGGAGTCAAAGACCACAACTACAGATCTCGACACTCCACAAGTAGGTGTTACACTTGGTCAAATAGAGTTGTTGTACATGATCTGTGAAGTTCCCCCATTACCCATAAAGATAGAAAAAATACTTGTAACTGCCTGCATCCATCTATAAATACAGGCAGAGCATATGTCAATAAGTTCTCAAAAATCCCTTTCTAAATTTCTTTGCAACACTCTACTTTATCACTCTGCAAGTGTAATAGATTAGCATATAGTGGATTCAGATCACCAAAATCCTCTTCAAGGTCGTGGTTTTTCTTAGGTTTTACTGAGTTTCTATGTAAAATCTATTGTGCTATAGTCTTTTGTTTACATCTAAGTAGCCTTTACAAAAGTATTGACGAAGTTTGCCAACCGGAAAACTAGCCATTACAATTGGTGCCATCTGTGAGAATAACCTACTTTTTCTTTACCAAATCTCATCTTGAATAATCACTGCCATGACCAACATGAATCTCAAAAGTGCCTCAAATTCCTAGAAGAACAATGATGACATTCCAGCAGTTGCCCTACCAGAAATAATCAATTTACACAATGTTGTTATTGAGCTTCAAAAGCAAATGGAATCTGATAGCATTCAGCGGTTCGAAGATAAGATAATTCATACTCATGCCCTCCAAGTTGAGAGAGGCGAAAGGAAAAAACCCAAGAACAACAGAGCTGAACCCATCAAAAATAAATGAAAAGTCTGCGAAGATAACATGATCGATTTACAACTCGACAAGGATCTCAGCCCGAAGTGAACACCGATCACGAGCTTCCCAGGGGGAGAATGCACCAAGGGAAGAGCGAAACCAAACCTCTAGATCTCGATCAAAGAGCCCCGACAGAACAATAAAAGTATTACAAGCAGTTTTCATTTCAATGAGCAGATTATTATCACATGGCCTTCTCCCTATCTTCTCTTGAATTCTCTAAAGAGTCTCTTTAGCAAACTTAGCTAGATCAGTCATATTTCCAACCTTTTCCTTGCTCCAATGTTTAGCTTTCTTCAGCTTCATCATCAGATTGTACATATCATTGCCTTCCACCCCAGATGCCCAAGCTTCTTCAATCACCTCTTCATAACACTCTTTACCAGCCCAAAAAGCTAAAATATTTAAAAGGCTTTTTCCATTAAGGTTAAGGCTTGAAAATTGAAATAATCATTGGTGTATGGTCAGATATCCCAGTACATTGGAAGTCAGCTAAGGAATCTTTGAAGGTTGCGCTCCACATGTCATTAACCATAATCCTATCCAGCTTAACCCGAATTCTATCAGTAGAGTTCATAAATTCTATCAAGACATATGGGAGGCCCCACTGCACTCACAATTCCTCTAATGCCTTCAGGGTACCAGAGGACTGATGGCATGTTTCTCTGAGTAATCTAAATAGGAGCTGTAGTATAGTCTCTTGTTTCAAGTGTGATAAGAGGTTTCCAAGCTCTCAACATAAAGGCCCTGTTAGATATGCGAACTGGCCCAATCTCTAAACCCCTTTCGCTATCTTCTGTAGAGCTAAACTTAAAGAAGAATAAGTCATTACCTTGTAATGTCATGTCAAAGTGTCCCTTAACTCTCCAGAGGTTGCTCAAGGCCTCTTTAACAAACTAATAATCCAACCTCCTGCCAATAAAATTCCGCACTAGGTAATTTTTGTAGCATTTAATATTCTTGATGAGCTCCTTACCAGTAAACACAGTAGTGGGCACCCCATTTAACATTGTAGGTAGAGCATAAATGAGCTTAGTTTTACCTCTATTACTAGGAGCTGCACCCATCAAACTTGCCCAGTTTAAACTTTTGCATTATTGACTCCACTAATAGCAGGGTTCAAAGGTGGGAAGTCCTCCTAGTTAGTGGCTTTTTCATTGACACATTGGCCATCATTGCATTTTCCATAGAGGCACTTAAGTTGTTTTTGCTTAATCTGCTCATCACTGTACTCCACTGTACCCTTCATCTTCTCGGTTGTAGTAGCATATTTCCCAGATTCGATAAGGGCGAGCTAGCATAAGTATATTGAAGGTATTTGATCATTCGAGACGGAGTCAAAGACCACAACTACAGATTTAGACCCTCCGCAAGTAGTCGTTACACTTAGTCAAATAGAGTCGTTGCAAATGATCCGTGAAGTTCGCCTACCACCCATAAAAATAGGGAAAATACTTGTAACTTTATCTATCAATAAATACAGGCAGAACATATGTCCAAATTTCATTGCAAAACTCTACTCAATCTTTCTGCAAATATAATAGATTAAATGCTCTTCAAGGTCGTGGTTTTTTTTAGGTTTCACTGAGTTTCCTCGTAAAATCTATTGTGTTATAGTCTATGTTTACATCTAAGTAGTATTTCCTTTACAAAAGTATTGACGAAGTTTACCAATGGTAAACTAGCCATTATATCGTTGTTAGTAGCCTCCTCACCTTCACTTCTATCCTGAAATACCTCTTGCACTTCTTCAAAGTGTTCATCTTCACTAGCATTTTGGTTGCAGGATTTAAGGCATACATTATTCTTGGCTGTGTAGTTGAGGTATTTACTACTACAGGTGTTGTGGATTATTCCGCATCTCGGACTCATGCATATTTTTTCATTATCTCTACTTTACATATTAAACCCCACATACAGCGAAAATAGCCCCACCCATACTTCTACCCAGTCCACGCATTTACTTTTAGATTTCCCAAACAAAATGCAATCATTTTAAGTTTCCCTCTTCTTCTCCAAACGAACATTTTCTCTCTCTACAGTCTATTCATATATCAAAGCTTCTACACTACAAAGTTCTCTCATCAATTATCCAGAGATTTTAAAACCCCTACATTATCAAAATTATGAATCCCTCAATCTAAAAGGATACACATACACTACCATACAAATTACTCGTAAAAAGCCAATAAAAAAGAGATACATATCACCAACTTGTACTTGAAGAGCTGCAATCCTCTGCTTTACCCAGACGTCTTACCGTGGTTGACTGTTCCCATCACTTTTCTAAAGGTTTTATCTCACCCAATGACCCTTTCTCTCTCATACCAAACTCAGAACTTAAACATTTCCTCTCTTTGGAGATTGGATTTGCATACCCTTTCTCTCCCTCTACAACTGTTGATAATTTATGTGGGAGAGAGGTACGAATTTTTATACTCTCCCTTGGTTTTCGAAATGACGACTCCTTCTAACACGCGTCAGCCAACCCTACTATCTCTACAGGCACGCCTTTTTGGGTAACAACATTATCATGACTTATAGCTCATGATAGCTCGATTTTCTTATAGCTCGATTTTCTTGACTTACAGCCGTACATACTGAAATCCTTATAGCTCGATTTTCTTCATCATACCCCATGATAAACTAAACCTATTTACAGACTCCTATTTTATAACAGAAAGCTACACAAACAAGTTCGATACAAAGAATCAAGATACCAGAATGAAGACATTTCATTAGTTCAAATTTTTTTCTTATAGAATACTTTACAGATAACAAAATGTTCCAAACTAATCCGCCAGATTATTTTACAAAGCTACAGTTCGAAATGCCTTTCAACAATCAACGAGGAAGAAGATGAAAAATTGAAACAACTTCCAAACTCTAATCCCATACTGCAAGGCACAGGAAACAAGTAAATTGGAAATCATAGATGAAAAATCTTCATGGCCAATATCTATGGTCCCTAAAAGAAAAACCTCCAACATTACCACTTCTTCCACCATAACCCCCACCTCCTCGTATGCCAGAGACAGACGAAAGGTCCTATTTCTTCAACAAGACCCATTCATTAGCAGGGTACCGATGAGACTCCCTTGGACGAACGCCTGCCACTTCATCTTCAGTTGTCACAGCCTCCTTCGCCAATAGTTGAAGTCCATTTCGACGCTCTGACTTAAATGTTAACAGATAATGGAACTGTACCATCTGATAATGGTCATCCCTCGCCTCCATCACTTCTTCATATGACATATAATGATTGGTAGGAGATACAAGAATTGGCTTTAGCAGATGCAATGGTTGGTATCCAAAAATACCTGATGCGTAATTGTTTCATCGTCCTACGAATCCTAGACTCTCGAGCCTGATTTCTTGTAGTCACCATCCTCTCAACAGTAGAAGATTTTAAGTACAGAAACAAACACAGAGAAGCAATAGTTTAGGGATGAAGACTTGGTTCTTTATACACAACTCAGAGTGCCATTTCTACTATGATAGGCATTTAAGCCTACTCTTCAAATTCCCAATGTCAGAAGGATTTCCCATACAACAACATTGTCTACAACCACTGGTTCAAGAAAAACCAAAAAATACAAACAGATATTCATGAATTTGTGCTAGAAATGATTCCTAGATATGAAAAATAACATTAATGACACTTCTTAACCAACATCACTCACCCACAATATTTATCGTACTGCTGGTTGAGAGGGGGCTGCTGTAGTGGCTTATTTTGCATCTTAGACTCATGCATCATCTTCGACCAACATGCAAAATTTTGACCTCATCAACAGAGTACGTGGTATAATCAAAATCAAGACAACAACATCAGGAAACAATTGTAGCACGAGTTTCTCAACCAACACCACTCGCTCATGATGCTCCACGTACTCTTAGTTGAGAGTCGTCTTATAAAAGCTTATTTCGCATCTCGGACTCATGCTTCATCCTTGACCTCATCAACATACGTGAAGCATTACTAAAGACATATTTAGTATCCCTAAGTTTGAGTCATCACTTTCGACCTCTATATCAACAGTTTGAGTTATGCAAATGTACAGTCATCCATAAAGTTGTTATGCAGCATCAAGGATTAGAACATTACATAATCTGGTCAGAGAATAATCAGGCATATATTTTGTAACGTCCATCATTAAGAATCTTAATGGTCGTCAAACGGTCATATTATAAAACCTATAAATATGACCAGAGAATTTGAGATGAGGAATTGAAAAATCTTTACTCTAACATTCCACATACTCAGAACGGTCATTGTAATAAACTAGCACTCTCAATAATATCATCTTCTCTTTCTCAAATCCTCAAGAGATGTCACAGTTTTTAACCTATTCAAAGGTTTTCTACGCTAAATTGTCTTGTTAGTTATTATTCACCGTTCTTGAGTGCTCTCAATGCATCTGGTGTAAAGGTTAAATCTAATTCCAAGAATTAGGCTATTCCAATAGGTGGTGGCATCACAAGTGCTATTATTACAAAATAATATATCTTTCATAGAAATCTCTCTCTCTCTATATATATATCTTCCTCTTTGTTGAAATTATCTAGTTTTGAATCACTCAAATCAGTTCCAAAGCTAACAGACCTCCCCTCTGAGTCTGATATGTACTCTCTATCCTTTCTAATTCAACTGATTCCATGGCCTCCATAGCCTCAATAGCCTTCGTAAAGACGACCATGGTCTCATTCATTTCAGCATCATTTGTACCCTCCTCCTGTCTTTATTCTCTTGAGCATCTATCAGTTGTTTGATCACGGATGGTGCATTGGAGTGTGCAATGTTCTTCGGCTCCTCAATATACTTAGAGGGAGTGGTAAAATTCAAGGGAGTAAGACCCTTAGCTTTGTTCTCAATCCCGGGTTTGGTAGATTTTAGTATCGAATCCCTAAAACAAACAGTCAAAACTCTCACTCTCTCTGATCTTCTCAAATTCTCAACGTCAATACTTTTCCCACGGCCTCCGGCCATGGCTAGATACGGAACCATAGTAAGAAAATATCAACAACTATCTATATTATAAATCTCAGTTTTGTCCTACGTGGCATCGATTGTGCCGCGTGGCGACGATAATTGTCCCGCGTGGCTTCGTTTATCCTACGTGGCAATGCACATGACTGGACAAATTACATGGACATATCAATTCAATCTTCCTAAATAGCACATTAATCTCGTGGGAAACAACTCCTTTGCAATTAAGTTTCTTTTATCTCCCTCAAATCTTCATAAATACTATATTAATCTCCATCTTCTCCACATTACTTTATAGCCTCCAAATTTTACTCATTAATTCTCAACATCCACTCATCAGTTTATCCTAAAATACAAAAGCCCAATCTTATTGGATCCATAAAGCTTAATGGTGAATCGCACACACACACACACATACTCTCTCTCTCTCTCTCTCATTTGGGTACACTTCTCTTCTTCTTCTTCATCTCTTTTAATCCTCAATGAAGCTTTGGAATCTGATATAGTGATATTTGATCTTTGTTTGAATCATCATTAAAGGTTCTACTTAATTTGATCAATTTGGTATGTTCAGCAAGGTATGTTCATTCCAGCAATGTATGTTCATAACCTACTTTCAATTACGTCAACTTAATAGTGATATTTGATATCTGAATTATTTTATATTTCCCAAAATAAATTTACTAATGTTTTGCCTGATGTTGTTATATTTTCCAATTTCTCTATCGCATGAATCTCCCTAGCAAAAGAATCTGACGTCTCTTCCATGCTTACTGCAAATCTAGGTATCCTTAATAATATTAGCTTAGCCATTTTCTTTAGTAAGAATGTCAATGCATCTAAAAGGTCAGTGTATGTAAACTTGAATTCTACTTCCCAAGTTTTTTATCTCTGCACTAGGTCTGCCTTTTTCTAGTTGTTTTTCTTGGTTTGGAACGGTTTTGGTCTTGATTAATTGGGATCTTCTCTCTAGAGATTGGATGGTATCCCAAGTAGAAATTCTGCATATAAGATGCCCTCACTCGTGATGATGAAAGTGATTGATGTCCTTGACTAGTTGATTTTTTAGCCAAGAATTTCATAATATTTTTGTTTCACTATGGCAATTCCTACATATTTGGAGCAGGGCCAACCCCTGACTATAGGCGCAAGAAGCGTTCTCCCTAGGCCCCCAAATTTGGGGCCAAAATAAGGCCCCAAAATGGTAAGTAGTATCAATAAGAAGGCCCTAAATTTGACACAATTTAGCTTGGGCTATTGGTTACACTTACTTACTTTGATTAAGAGGTTGGAGGTAGCCTTGCACTAGTTTTTTTCAAAAAATTTGTACTAAGAAAATGCAATAATAATAATAAAATCATGCAGAGGGCCCCACTGCTTAACCTTGCCTTGGGCCCCTAAACCTCAGGGTCACCCCTAATTTAGAGTTTTTGGACTTGGCTACCATATTTTACTTTTTTATATATTATGTTCTTCCGAGTCTTCAACATTCTAAGGATAAACTTAGTGTCTTGAATACGAGGATATATGATAATCTATATCACTATAGTTTGAGATGTGAGTGATCCCTGTAGGGCTTATCCCTCGAGCTATGGAACTCTACCTCATTTATACCTCGAGCTTCAGAAGACTCGATCTTATCCAGTACCAGACTCACGCATAAACAAACACGTTACAATACTTAACATTTACAGATCGACCCCGAACTCAAGCAGAATTGGATCATCCACACCAGATGTAAACAGAGCAGTCAACATACACCTGTCTCCCACGAGCTAGCAGCTACACCTCAAGTTCCCATGACTCCCACTTTCAGGAGAACGTGTTCAAGCACGATGTCAAGCTGAAAGCAGGGTTTATAAAAGGCCGAGCTCCTAAGGAAACAGGATGGTCGACAAACAATTTTATATATACAATTATCTGATCTCTAGCTATTTTTTCTTAGATTATCTCTTGTAATTAGATTCTCTCACTCTCTCAAGCAATAATACTACTTCACAAAATCCTCCACTCGAGGTCGAGTTTTTACCTATTCTCAGGTTTTCCACGCTAAATCCCCTGTGTCAATGTTATCTCTTATTTAATTCTTGGCATAGTAGTTCTTGGTGTAAGGATTGATTTCAAGCTTGGTTTGACTTTACAAAATCTTGTCCCTACATTTGGCGTCGTCTGGGGAATGCACAATTTTTCTACGTACTTAAGGGTCACGATTGATACTCATCAGTCAAGTAGTATTCAATTATGGTTCAAACACGTCAATCTTTGAGAGCTCAGCCTGAAACTTCGAGGGACCTGGTCAGCTGCCGAGCTCGGACAAGCTTAATTGCCAAGCCAAGAAACAGAGTCAGCTCGAGCGCCAGCTATTGGAAGATCGAGAACTCCGCGAGAGGAGTCAAAATGAGAGCGTCAAGCTCGAGTTCTGGAGATAAATAAACCAGCAGCTCTGATGTTAGCTTTCAAACAGCTCTGAAAGCATTCAGAGCAGCCACCACCCCCATCCCTGAGAGAGCGCGAAATAGTACCAACAATCTCAAGGTTTTCATTCATGAGAGGTTAGGGGCCACATGAGGTACATAGTACATACATTCCCATGATTCATTGTGAGGATCAGAAGCACCGATAGTCTCAATTCATTTGGGACAGGAGGCGCAGACAGATATCCTCATAACTGCCCATATTTCCACAAGCATCGCTGATTTTCTAGCAGACTTTTCCAGTTTCAAACCTGACTGGGAAGAACATGATCCAGATCTCGCCGAAGATGCAACAGATGAGTTTCCACTCTCCAATCTTTGATGATCGAACATCAGGATATCCCAAAAGGTGAAGGCTCATTGCCGTGGTTCTGCAGGACCTGCAGGGTTGGGAATTGGATCGTTCTCATTACCCTTCTAACGCAGAATCGAGAAATCCATCCGTCTCGACCTCAAAGCCTCGAACAATGTTACAGAGTACAGGCACTCATTCCGGTCTGAACATGGCTCTCAAACTCGGAATCACTGAAATCTCAGCCTATATAGACTCTCTTCTAATCGTTCATCACTAGTCAGAACATTACAAGAATAACGACATCATGGTCGATTATGCAACTCTGGTTGCAGAAAAACTTACAAATTTCACAAAGCTATGCTTGAATACCTCCCTCGAGGAGAGAATCGCCACGCTGACTCATTGGCTTACTTAGCCGGAGTATTGGGTACAGAATCAGACACCTTCAATTGAAGTTATTTCTAGCCCTAGTATTAATCGTACTATAGTATAGCGATTAACACTGGGGGCGATGAGATGGAAGAAGATGATTGGAGAAAACCTTTCGTTACTTATCTCGGTCGGTCAGGATAACTCATATAACGGGACCACTACCAGAAAACCACAGTAGCGCAGACACATCATAAAGAATTCAAAGCGCCTGCACAGTCTCCAACAAATGACGGATCGCTAGAAACGCCAATCACTGGTCCATACTCAAGTGTTATCTCTATGGAAACTTGCGACAACAGCTTTCGAGGATCTAATGACGGCATCTGCGATCCAATACACAGGACGAGCTCTTGCTAACATAGCTATTATCAGGAGTATTCTGGCCTAGGGATGCAAAGCAAGGAAGAATACTCAAGGAAACTGCGAGGCATGTCAGCCCGTCTGGAAAATTAAATTCGGGCCCCGCCCCTCGAACTTCATGTAGTACAGGTGTAATGGACGTTCAAGCGGTGGGCACTGATCTAGTTGCGTGAATTCTCCAATACTCGGGTTAATAGAAAATTTCCTCCTTGTGCCACAGATTACTTAACCTAAATGGGTCGAAGCAGTTCATCTATGCCAGAACTCGCGAAGAAGAGGTTCATTCTTCATTTGGCAGCTTCATACAGGATTTGGTTGTCCACATTTGATCCATACTGGATAACGGCCTCATTCTGGGAGAAAGGCGTAGTCGTAGTATGTCGCAAAAAACACAAACTAAGCATTCTCCATCAACATTTACTACCCCCCAGGAAACGGACACAGGCTGGAGGATCACAAAACCAAGATCCATAGTGGGATGGTCTCAAAAGCACCTATGTTAAAGAAGAAGAGCACTGGATAGGGAATTACATCACGTCTTATAGGGATTACAACTACGCCCCAGAAATTAATAAATTGCTCTTCTGTTCTGATGACTATGGAAAATGAAGCAGTGATCCCAACGTGTACCCACCATTTGTAAGAGACCCGAGTCACGATAAAGAAAATGAGTTCGAATTGAGTTTAACCTCAATTGGATCGAGAGACAGAGATCGAGCTATCTCAAATCTTGGCATATCATCAACAGGCAAAGTCATCAACAAACGGAGTTTCGTATCGGGATTCCCTATCAACGACTGGGTACTTAGGAAATCCCAGATAACAGAAAGATCCACAACTGGGAAACTAGCTAAAAATTGGGAAGGTCCTTTAGGGGTTAATAGTCGAACTGGTCTGGCTTTATACTAACATGACGAAAGTCTCTTGGGGTGATGACAAAATTACCAAATCTATGGAATACAAGAAGATTAAAGTTTATCGACGTCTGAACAGCTCTTCGCATCAGAACGTTCAAATCCACCTTGAACTGTAACCTCACAAATGTATTACAAACTCTTTTCAATCAAGGAAATCTTCTTTCTTATCACACGAATCACTGCTATAAAGTTTTACTTCATCTCCATCCAAGGGAACGTGTTTAGTTTATACTGCTCGATACTTAAGGTAAGCCAATCCAAAATTTGTAATTACATAGCTAATAATAGCCTAAATAATGAGGATACTCATACATCGAGGAAGGATCGCAATAACGATGCCTCTTAGCCTGAGAGAACAAAGCATAAAGCACGAGTGAGGAAAAAACTGCTAGCGGCCGCCTAAGCTCCAACATCCCCCAACATTGGTAATGGCATAGATCCAATACTGCAGCCTAACTTGAGGTACTCATTACTCTGAAGGCAAGGGGCCATAACAAACCTCTTAGCCTGAAGATAACAAGCCTAAGACGAGCTGGGAAAAATTGCTCGTGCTGCTAAGCTCCAACATCCAACATTGGTAATGGCATAAATAATACTAAGCCTAACTCTGAGGATCCTCATTACATCGAAGGCGGGGGACCATAACGACCTATTAGCCAAAGAACAGCCTAAAGTCGAGTGAGGAAAAAAAACTGCCCATGCCGATAAGCTCAACATCCAACATTGGTAATGGTATAATATACTAGCCTAACTCCCGAGGATACTCATACATCCGAAGGCGGGGGCATACCGAACTCTTAGCCTGCAAGATAACACGCATAATGCACGATGTGAGGAAAAACTTGCTTCGTGCCGAAAGCTCCAACATCCAATATTGGAATGGCATAGATACTACTAGCCTAATCATGAGGATACTAAGACATACGAAGGGCGGGGACATAATAAACCTCTTAGCCTGAAGATAGAACGCCTAAAGCACGAGTGAGGAAAAACAAGTTGCTCGATGTCGTTAAAGGCCCCCTAAAGTCCACGGGTTGACGCACAGATATACTTACTTCTATAACCCACGGCCTTCTCTAATTCATGGTTAAACCAGAGAAGTAACATTCTACTGCAGGTTGTGAAAGTGAAATAGTAGTTTTCTATATCAAATTTCAATTATGAATGCTCCCTCAAAGCGCCTACATCGAGCACTGAAGCTCAATATATTTAATGAAAAAGGTAATCGGTATCATAATTAAGTCTATTCCTTTTAATTATGCTAGGATTTCTTGATGGCGAGACACAGTTTGAACCTTCCTCCCATGCAGGAGTAGGTGAGACGAACTTGAGTTCCCGCTATAGTCTGGGGGTGCCATATATTCTAGGAGCTCGTTCTAGCCAACAATTTTCTCTCCCTAGCTATCTGCTTAGCGTCGTGGTCCCAATACCACGATCCATAACCCCAATAGATCTATGCTCGAGATATCAGTTTACTATACACAAAGTCTGTCCAGAGAAGCAATACTTGATCAAATACTCTAACTTGCAGGAATATTTTCACTCGACAAAAAATGCAACCAATGCACTTAATTTTGGCGTGATGCAAAGCGTCACCATAACATTTTCTTTTCGGAACTACTAGTTCCGTAACGGATTGGGAGAACAGACAGCACGCTTGGTATCCTTCAAACGAGAGCTTTTGATGTAGCCAGTTCAGATGGTTAATTGACAATACGTTTACTCATTTGCCTCTGTAAGATTTATAAACTTCTGCCAAGAATTTGTGAGATCAATACGCATAGTCTACACTAAATTCTTCTTTTAGGCGAAGAAGAAATTCATTCATCTCTCGACTCCACTCACCAAGATAGCAATTCACCATCCCTTTTATCCAATTCAAATTTTAGAGCTTTCGATACGCTTTACGTACACGTAATTCCCGCTCATTCAGAAATTCGAGTACAGAGTGGATTAATTCCTTCATTATCTCATTATTAAGTTCAAACCCTCCTGACGTTTTGTGAGCGGGCCAACTTGTCCACCAAAACTTTGTTGTTAGCTTGAACCTCTGCGAAATACGCCCTATCTGAGCCATCTTATGTTAAAACGATGTAAATCTGCCTTCCAACCGATTCTGAACCTGGCAATCAAACTATAAGATTTGTGAGAGTTACGCAAATTCAAGATCTTTTCCATACTATACTACCTCTATTTTTCAAAATCGGGGGCCTCAGACACAGACAAGTTAGTTGTGCCGTAGCCAAGTCGATCTCCTCTTTAGCAATGCTCCGTCAGAACACGATGTTACATTCAATCAGATATTTGTTCATTTTAATGCTCTAAATCCGGTATTCGGCTAACTCAGCCTCGTGCAGAGAACCTGACGCAGCCTTTTCCTTCAAGCTCAGCAAGTTCGTGGGTAGTTGGTCAAAGCAAATCCGCTCAAATATATTAGTCTTATACTCGATTGTCTCTTTAGCTTCTTCGATCTTTAAAGAAAGCTTCACATTATCATCCAAATCAATAAGTAATACTAAGAGATCAAAGCCTCATTATTCGTACACTCAGCATATACAGAAGAGTCTGTTCTCCTTCTCTTTAGCAACGTATAGACTCCTTCTCATAATATTAGCAGGGACTCCAACATCAGTACCTAATTGGGAAAACAGATCAAGAAGAATACTGACAAAAATGCCAGAACAGAGCAAACTCGAGACAGCAAATGCCTCCTTGGCACTACAGACTAGAAAACACGTTTTTGTTCGCAATAGACAGAGTGCACATACACAACTCCTAGCTAGAATAAACTTATCAAGGTACGGATTTATCCCTTCTTCTATCAAATTTGTTCATTAGTATGAATTATCTAAATTATAGAGCGCAATTCAGCAGAGGATGTTGTTTCCACTCAAGCAGGCCTAAAGTACAAACTCTGAGGAGGCGCGAGCTTGGTTTATCTAATACAATACGGAGTTTCATAAGGCAAGCAAAATGTTGTGGCATCAAACAGCAGTAAAATATACAAAACTCGAGTCTGTTTTACAACCAATGTTACATACACGACCTCCTACTGATCAATAGTCTTGATTATCGGCAAAGGTCTTGCAGCAACATTCAGACCATCCATTCCGTAACCTCATCTTCACCACAATTTCTTTTTTAATAATTTCCTTCGCTAAATACAAAATCGCCTTTGTATACCCAGTGGTAGAGCTTCCCTGCCAAGGTTGTTCTGAGAATAACATACGCGGTGGTACCAATCGCTCGCTTCAGCTACAGACTTTCTGCCATAACTTACTTAGCTTTAGGGCAGTAGCTCCTTCTTCTCTAGCTAAAACTGCCAATACTTCCCTCTCCCAAAGTAATTTTTCTTCAAAATGGCTTTTTCTCCCTCGAGTGGGGGAGATCATCCTTTCAGCCCCAATCGACTATCGGGAGACCAAGCGGAAACCCTAATTAGCCAGCAACTGCAAAAGACATAAGTCAGCTCGAGCAACAAAAGCAGATCAACAAGGACCCACTATTACTAACCTTCTAAACTCATCATCCATCAGACAGCAACAATCGTTCTCGAGCTTTAGATTGACATTGTTCCTCAAGGAGAACAGCTTCAACCTCAAAATGCGGCCTCAAGTCCACCCCATCAGCGATCTTATCGCTTTCCTCAACACACCACCTGCGACTTTGTGGGGAGTACCTTCCTCCTTCTTATGCTATCGCCAGACTGTCCGACGTAACAAAACGAGAAGTGATCCCCTTTTTACGGCTCCTCTTCGCAAGGTCCGTTAAAACAGTGCTGGCGACAGTGGCCATACACTGGCCTATCTGGAATTTATTGGGACGCGAAGCCTTCAAAGGAGTATGAAATTCAAGAGTTAACATTCTCTTACATAGTGCCTGGAGTTTTCCTAGCCATTTCACTCTGCGCTTGAGATCTCCTGACTTTGTTGTCCTACTAGCTGCCCTTTTGAACCCTATTATCTCTAACTTTGGAGAACCTTCGAGCTAGCGCCTTCCTTAGCAACAACCTATAAAGGATTCCTACTCGAAACTTTGCAGTAACCTGCATAAACGGTCGGTAATGAAGATACCAATCAATATAGAAATATAGTTCAACATAAAAATGATTAGTTCAATTTTTAAGGGTATGATTACCCTTGTTGTTATATTATTAGGATAGGGTTCCCTCACAGACGCTTAAGACATTCACAGGAACACCCATAAAAAGGTTGTCGTGCCACACACGCCCTGGTGATGACAGGTCCAAGAAGCAGGGTCTGGAAGAACTAGTAAGAAAGTATGCCCATCAGTTGCTGTGACAATTTCAACAGCGTATACTTCTAAGAAATCCTGGCCCAGTAATTGTCTCTCACTACCAGATGCACCCATTCTCATTTGGGTTCGCATAATACAAGGATAACTTCACAAAATTGCAATTCAGATACGCGGCAAGCTCCAATCATATTCAGAACACTCTTAGCCGAAAGTGCTCAAACGGCAGCGTGCAACCCATAAGGCGAACCTGGGTTAAAATAACAACAAAAATCATCAGTTGATATCCTTCACCATGCTTGAACGCTATCAAGGATACTTCGTCCCCTAAATGCAGGCACGTCTTGTTTAGCCAAATCAGGCAACAAGTACAAGTAATCCAATTGAACTGACACTGAAAGTTCTAAAGAATACCCCTATATCGAAGGCGTGCCCCCCAAATCCCATCATACAATTTGGCCTAACACAAATCTCTAATCGAATAGAACCTATTGGCCGTACTTCAACTCGAGAACCCCTTAAGGAGAGGCCATTCTACCAATTGGCTCGCAGTATCTTCATATCCCTACTCATGACGGGAGATACAATGTCCTACGCGTGTTACTTATCAGCATTTGACAACCAGAAGTCAAAAAACATACTTATTCCAGTAAAGGGTGACGTTACAGAAGTGGTCCAACCAAAAACCTACAGAGAGGCGAGGTATATATATCAATTTTATCCTCAAACTACTAGATACATTCTTATCATAAACCTGTGCATTTAAACGATGTGTATCGCCCACAGTCTATTCCCATTGTTAGGTGTATTGAATTTTTATTGTTGGGGTAGGGAGTACATCCTTATCCCGAACACAATAAATTTTTTATTCAAAAACTCTTGTAAACCAAAGACAAACTTCCAGTTCAACACCGAAGTGAGAGTCTTACAGCGTTGGTCGCACCAGTTTTGCCAATTCTCTGTAAATTCTTCAAAACCTCCTCAATCTCAGCATCCTCTCGTAGTTTGCAATGCGACCTCCGAGGCACTACTCTTCTTCTTATCCTTTCCTCTTCGGCGCTAAGGGAAAGTCAATTGAGATCTCTCTCTCTATAAACCCTTCTCTAACCCTCTCTTCTTGTATTGGTTTTTATTATTCGGAGAGGGAGGAGAGGGGGTAATGATTACACCTTTCCCAAACCCTAGCACTTGAAGCTTGCAATAAGACCCGCGATTCGAACTGAGCCGTCTGTTCGTCTGAACTGCTTAGAGGGTCGTACCGCTCGGTGAAATCACCTTCCACTCATTACACCAAATAGTATACTTTAGCGTATCTCAGCTTCTGGTCCCACTCTTTACAATGCCCCAAAAACTATGATTCTGAATAATCAACTTTAAAATCTCATGTACATTTGTTTGCCCTACTTATGCACCCTGGACTTTAATGTCAATTCAGTTAGCAACTCAAATTCAAAACTTTAGTTTCGAACGGACAATCCTAGTCATAACCTATTTTCCGGAATAAATTTTCTACAAGTAAATTCGGGCAGTACATTTTAAAAATTTAAAAATACAAGCAGTCAATCACTTCAATACCCCAGAGATACGTACATTTGAAGCTACCGGTTGTGCCAAACACCACCATTAGCTTTCAGTAGCCCTGAGGCTGATACCTTACCTCATGATGAATCTCCCCCTGGCATCATCAGGTGATCTGTTTACAATCTTCAACAGACGCCAACAGGTCGCAGGACTCAGACAGTACCCACGGTTTCATTTCCTTAACCCTCTACATCAGTCTTCCCTCATAGTTCGGCTCGGGTTTCGGCGCAGAACCGCATTCATAACCTTGCTGTCCAAGAATAGCTTCCCTTATTTAATCAATTTGAATGCTAAGCAAAGTATTTTCAACAACGCGCGTGGTTTCAACAACCCTGCTGAGAGAGTCTCACCATTTTTTATGAATAACCTACTTAAAGATAAGTCACATTTTATATGCTTCATGTAACAGACTAATTTTTCGATTGACTAACGCAATGTCTTTCAGCTTCTATACCACCTCTTTTCCCGGGTTCGAATACTACTATTATTTTTCGGGCTTAATCGGCTCTCTAAAGTTATATTCGAGCATTAGTTTACAATATTAAGCTCGACTTCATTTAAGAGGTAGGATAAGGTATGTTATCCCACCAAACTATTCACTCACATTATCTGTATAACTCGATGAGGTCGACTATTTCTGCTTTTGCTAGTAGAAACAAACAAAATATTCCTTGTTTTTTTTTATTTTACGCTTAATTTTTATCTAACTAGCTTGGTTAAAGGACTAACCCCTAACAACGTTGCGTTACACTTACATAATAAGCTTTTCGAAGACGATTATTCCAAATACTTTATCAATACAAGGACAGGTCTCTAGTTCTTTATTTTTTGCCAAGTATGCTGATCTTCCAGAGAAACATCGCCACTGCTCAAAAAATTGCAAGAATACAACAGGTCCATAACCCTATTTCCCCTACATTCCCTGCAGGAAGAATTAGAGAAAAAAGACGATGGATCGAAAGGAAATGATCCATTTTCCACTTTTACCCCGCCGTCTCTTCCTCCTTTCCCCATAACCCAGAGTCGTAGAGATTGAAGAGGATCCACCTTAGGAAATTAGAGCGTCAATAGAAACCAGGGATTTTGCTCGCAATACCCCGGCCGCTAAATCGGATGCTACATAATAAACAAAAAATATTTCAAAAACAATTCTCCTTTCAACAAACAAACAAAGGGAGTCTCCCTACTATGATAGACACAAAAAAAATATCGAATCCCTCCTCTAGATGAAAGAAAAGCCAGGTTATGATATACTTGATTCATCATTCTTACCACGATGTGCAAGGAGGTGAGGTTGTCGGCTGATCAAATCTGACCACTATTTAGTGCGATACAACATTTAATTGCAAGTGTTTCCCCCACAGTATCCGCTAGCGAAAAACTAACAGTCTGCCCATAACAACTCATGCGCCATAATGACAATCACACTTTTAATTACAGGACGTTCCATTTTTCAAGGTCGCTTACGTCACACAAGTCCGAGTTTTAGGGTTTTTAAACTAAAAGCCAGCACGTGACTTTAGTTGCGATGGGGCGCGATTGTGGACTTATCCTGAGCATGGACACTCGACCTCTCTATGCCTCGAGCTCTAGAGGACGATCTTTCCAGTTACCAGATTCACAATAAACTAACACAAGTGTATAGTCCAAAAGATGTAAAAACATAACAAATCAACATATACCGGTCTCCCACAGCTAGCTGTTACACATCAACTGCCCATGACTCCCATTTTGGAAACGTGTTCAGCCGATGTCAGGTTGATAGTTAGGGTCTATAAAGGGCAGGAGCTCATAAGAAATCAGGGGACGCTCGATAGACAATATTCATCCAATTATCTGATATTAGCTATTTGTTCTTAGATTACTCTTGTAATCGATCTTCTACTCTTCTCAGAAATAATACTACTTTTACCAACATCCTCTACTCGAGGTCGTGGTTTTTCCCCTATTTTTCCTTTTTCTTTTTTTTTTTTTTTTTTTTTTTTTTTTGTTTCCCTTTTTTTTTTTTTTTTTTTTGTTTTTTTTTTTTTTTTTTTTTTTTTGTGTTTCACAGGTTTTTCCACACTAAATCCCTATGTTCAAGTGTTATCTCTTATTTAATCTTGCATAGTAATTCTTGTGTAAGGATCAATTTAAGTAGTTCGAGCTTTACGAAATCTGGTCACCTACATCCCCATAGAACTATGGCATTTTATAAACTCTCAATTCCAAATTTAGTCATGGATCGTAGTTCTTCTCTAAATAATTTGTTTGCATACTGTGCATTTTTTTCACTACGTACTAGACATTATAATTGATTTATTAAAATGTAATACCATGATTTTGTGGTTTGCCTAATTGTCCCCCTACAACCTAAATATACCTTGTGGTCATGCTCTAGACATGTCTCCATTTCGCAAATATATGTATAATGTTGATGAAAATTATTAAGTTAGGCATATTATTCTAATTTCTTCGTATAGTATGCAGGGGGGGGGGATTGTTTTTTTGGGGCAAGCACTTCGTATGATGAAAACTTGAGTCGAGATGCTCATATTATGATTTTGAGAACTAGTGTTTTCTATAGTAAGTCAAAGAGATCTACTAGGCAGTACGTTATCTCATCTCCATCTCCACTTTGCACTATATGCATCCTTTCTTAGTTGTTTTAAGCAAAAATTGGATTAGGATACAAAAGTTTGGTGATGGCATAATGGACTTTGGGTAGGCTCAACTCAATTTCAGGTTGAGACAATGGAATTGGTGAATGGGAAACATCGTTTGTCTAAGTGGCATGCAAACAACTATAATAAATTATTATTCATTAAATTAAAGTAAATGAATTTATTATATTTTTTTAGCCGACTTTCATTCTGAACCCACCATTTTTCATTTGGCTTCCTCAAACCTTCACACAATAAAGGCTAATGTATGGACCAATTGACATTATGCTTAATGGATGAATAAAAGATTTCTAGATTCATGATTTCATCTTCCCCCTTCATTTATACTTTCCCTGCCTCCATTATCCTCGATTTGTTCCTCTAAAGATTTAATCTTCACTATTAGGGCTGACACTCATTTTCAAAAAATAAAATAAAAAAGACAAGTAAGCATCTTGCAAACCGTACTACCTTTTTATTATCGTCCAATTCTTGGTTATAAGGAATTTTTTGAGTTATTCCCACCTAACAAACTGAATATTTACGGTTTTAGTCCAAGTTTTTGAAATATGCAGTTTGGTCCCAAATGGCCTTTTACCACAGGGTGAACCTCCGTTTGAAGTCAAATTTTGACATAAAGTAGTGACATCTACCCTCACGGAGTTTGCGCGTGATTTCATCTAGCGGTAAATAAGTTTTTTAGGTCACCCCTATCCACCTTCACAAATCCACCTCACCAATCTACCTCACCAATCCCAATGATCAACATCGAGGTCTTCTCGTACACACTGGGCTCTGTCTCTCACAATCATTGGAGGGAAATTTATAATTTTTGCAATATCAAATTGAGTGGTTAGATGGAGGGACTCTCTAATATCTGACTGCAAAGCCTTGATCTCTTTAGTTTTTCTCTAATCATAACAAAGTCACTCTCTTCTTTTGGAGTAGTATAATCTCTAATATATTTGTTGGATTTTTATATTTTTAAAAGTAGAAGATTTGTGGTAGAATTATGGTGGATTATACAAATTGAGGCCTTGTACAAGTGGTTTGGATTAGGAAAATTAGTGTTTGGTTTTGTGTTATTTAAAATTAGGGTTTATTAAAAAAATTATGGATTTTATAAGTTGGTGCTTATACATAGGAGTTTGGGATGTTACCATGATATTTATCTTATTATATAGGGGTTTGGGGTATGTACACAATGAA
>JACGCM010001407.1:0-22297 GCA_014058105.1 Kingdonia uniflora | reverse complement strand
TTTTATAGGCTCTATAACTATTGCTAAAACAATCCCTAAAATTAAAATTCCTATCAAACTCCATCTATAGGCTCCGTGAATATAGTGGAGTCAAAAAATATCTGTTATTGACCCCACAAACTACCCAATGTGCTTGTAATTGAACATAAAAATAGGCAATTTAGTCTCATATTATAGCCAACAAAACTATTGCTCAAAAAATCCGTAAAATGGAAATTCCATATCAAACTCTATGAATAGGGTCTGTGACTATCGTAGAGTCCATAAATATCTCTAATTGATCCCACAAATGCCTCAAATGTGCTCAATTATTTATCCCTCAAATGACCAAAATGTTCTTGTATTTACTCATGAAAATAATCAATTTTGTCTCATTTTATTGGCTCTATAACTATTGCTAAAAAAATCCCTAAAATAAAAATTCCATATCAAACTCAATCTATAGGCTCCGTGAATATAGTGGAGTCCAAAAATATCAGTTATTGACCCCACAAACTACCCAAATGTGCTTGTAATGAACATAAAAAATAGGATTTAGTCACATATTATAGGCAACAAAACTATTGCTCAAAAAATCTGTAAAATGGAAATTCCATATCAAACTCTATGAATAGGTTCTGTGACTATCGTAGAGTCCATAAATATCTCTAATTGATCCCCCAAATGCCTCAAATGTGCTCACTTATTTATCCCTTAAATGACCGAAAGTGCTTGTATTTACTCATGAAAATGATCAATTTTGTCTCATTTTATAGGCTCTATAACTATTGCTAAAACAATCCCTAAAATTAAAATTCCATATCAAACTCCATCTATAGGCTCCGTGAATATAGTGGAGTCCAAAAATATCTGTTATTGACCCCACAAACTACCCCATGTGCTTGTATTGAACATAAAAATAGGTAATTTAGTCACATTATTTAGGCAACAAAACTATTGCTCAAAAAATCTGTAAAATGGAAATTCCAAATCAAACTCTATGAATAGGTTCTGTGACTATCGTAGAGTCCATAAATATCTCTATTGATCCCCCAAATGCCTCAAATGTGCTCACTTATTTATCCTTAAATGACCAAAATGTGCTTGTATTACTCATGAAAATGATCAATTTTGTCTCATTTTATAGGCTCTATACTATTGCTAAAACAATCCCTAAAATTAAAATTCCATATCAAACTCCATCTATAGGCTCCGTGAATATAGTGGAGTCCAAAAATATCTGTTATTGACCCCACAAACTACCCCAATGTGCATGTAATTGAACATAAAAATAGGTAATTTAGTCACATATTATAGGCAACAAAACTATTGCTCAAAAAATCTGTAAAATGGAAATTCCATATAAAACTCTATGAATAGGTTCTGTGACTATCGTAGAGTCCATAAATATCTCTAATTGATCCTCCAAATGCCTCAAATGTGCTCACATATTTATCCCTTAAACGACCCGAATGTGCTTGTATTTACTCATGAAAATGATCAATTTTGTCTCATTTTATAGGCTCTATAACTATTGCTAAAAAAATCCCTAAAATTAAAATTTCATATCAAACTCCATCTATAGGCTCCGTGAATATAGTGGAGTCCTAAAATATCTGTTATTGACCCCACAAACTACCCAAATGTGCTTGTAATTACACATAAAAATGAGCAATTTAGTCTCTTATTATAGGCAACAAAACTATTGCTCCAAAAATCTGTATAATGGAAATTCCATATCAATCTCTATGAATAGGTTCTGTGACTATCGTAGAGTCCATAAATATCTCTAATTGATCCCCCAAATGCCTCAAATGTGCTCACTTATTTATCCCTTAAACGACCCAAATGCGCTTGTACTTACTCATGAAAATGATCAATTTTGTCTTATTTTTTAGGCTCTATAACTATTGCTAAAAAAATCCCTAAAATTAAAATTCCAAATGAAACTCCATCTATAGGCCCCGTGAATATAGTGGAGTCCTAAAATATCTGTATTGACCCACAAACTACCCAATGTGCTTGTAATTGAACATAAAAATAGGTAATTTAGTCAATATTATAGGCAACAAAACTATTGCTCAAAAAATCTGTAAAATGGAAATTCCAAATCAAACTCTATGAATAGGTTCTGTGACTATCGTAGAGTCCATAAATATCTCTAATTGATCCCCAAATGCCTCAAATAAGCTCACTTATTTATCCCTTAAACGACCAAAATGTGCTTGTATTTACTCATGAAAATGATCAATTTTATCTCATTTTATAGGCTCTATAACTATTGCTAAAAAATCCCTAAAATTAAAATTCCATATCAAACTCCATCTATAGGCTCCGTGAATATAGTGGAGTCAAAAAATATCTGTTATTGACCCCACAAACTACCCCAATGTGCTTGTAATTGAACATAAAAATAGGTAATTTAGTCACATATTATAGGCAACAAAACTATTGCTCAAAAAATCTGTAAAATGGAAATTCCAAATAAAACTCTATGAATAGGTTCGTGACTACTCGTAGAGTCCAAAATCTCTAATTGATCCCCAAATGCCTCAAATGTGCTCACTTATTTATCCCTTAAATGACCGAAATGTGCTTGTATTTACTCATGAAAATGATCAATTTGTCTCATTTTATAGGCTCTATAACTATTGCTAAAACAATCCCTAAAATAAAATTCCATATCAAACTCCATCTATAGGCTCGTGAATATAGTGTCCAAAAATATCTGTTATTGACCCCACAAACTACCCCAATGTGCTTGTAATTGAACATAAAAATAGGTAATGGTAATTTAGTCACATTATAGGCAACAAAACTATTGCTCAAAAAATTCGTAAAATGGAAATTCCATATCAAACTCTATGAATAGGTTCTGTGACTATCGTAGAGTCCATAAATATCTCTAATTGATCCCCCAAATGCCTCAAATGTGCTCACTTATTTATCCCTTAAATGACCGAAATGTGCTTGTATTTACTCATGAAAATGATCAATTTTGTCTCATTTTATAGGCTCTATAACTATTGCTAAAACAATCCCTAAAATTAAAATTCCATATCAAACTCCATCTATAGGCTCCGTGAATATAGTGGAGTCAAAAAATATCTGTTATTGACCCCACAAACTACCCCAATGTGCTTGTAATTGAACATAAAAATAGGTAATTTAGTCACATATTATAGGCAACAAAACTATTGCTAAAAAATCCGTAAAATGGAAATTCCATATCAAACTCTATGAAAAGGTTCGGTGACTATCGTAGAGTGCATAAGTATCTCTAATTGATCCCCCAAATGCCTCAAATGTGCTCACTTATTTATCCCTTAAACGACCCAAATGTGCTTGTATTGACTCATGAAAATGATCAATTTGTCTCATTTTATAGGCTCTATAACTATTGCTAAAACAATCCCTAAATTAAAATTCCATATCAAACTCCATCTATAGGCTCCGTGAATATAGTGGAGTCCAAAAATATCTGTTATTGACCCCACAAACTACCCCAATGTGCTTGTAATTGAACATAAAAATAGGTAATTTAGTCACATATTATAGGCAACAAAACTATTGCTCAAAAAATCCGTAAAATAGAAATTCCATATCAAACACTATGAATAGGTTCTGTGACTATCGTAGAGTCCATAAATATCTCTAATTGATCTCGCAAATGCCTCAAATGTGCTCAATTATTTATCCCTCAAACGACCAAAATGTGCTTGTATTTACTCATGAAAATTATCAATTTGGTCTCATTTTATTGGCTCAATAACTATTGCTAAAAACATCCCTAAAATAAAAATTCCATATCAAACTCCATCTATAGGCTCCGTGAATATAGTGGAGTCAAAAAATATCTGTTATTGACCCCACAAACTACCCAAATGTGCTTTTATTTAAACATAAAAATGGGCAATTTAGTCACATATTATAGGCAACAAAACTATTGCTCAAAAATCTGTAAAATGGAAATTCCATATCAAACTCTATGAATAGGTTCTGTGACTATCGTAGAGTCCATAAATATCTCTAATTGATCCCCCAAATGCCTCAAATGTGCTCACTTATTTATCCCTTAAATGACCGAAATGTGCTTGTATTTACTCATTAAAATGATCAATTTTGCAACAGTTATAGGCTCTATAACTATTGCTTAAAAAATCCCAAAAATAAAATTCCATATCAAACTCCATCTATAGGCTCCGTGAATATAGTGGAGTCCAAAAATATCTGTTATTGACCCCACAAACTACCCCAATGTGCTTGTAATTGAACATAAAAATAGGTAATTTAGTCACATATTATAGGCAACAAAACTATTGCTCAAAAATCTGTAAAATGGAAATTCCATATCAAACTCTATGAATAGGTTCTGTGACTATCGTAGAGTCATAATATCTCTAATTGATCCCCCAAATGCCTAAATGTGCTCACTTATTTATCCCTTAAATGACCGAAAATGTGTGTATTTACTCATGAAAATGATCAATTTGTCTCATTTTATAGGCTCTATAACTATTGCTAAAACAATCCCTAAAATTAAAATTCCATATCAAACTCCATCTATAGGCTCCGTGAATATAGTGGAGTCCAAAAATATCTGTTATTGACCCCACAAACTACCCCAATGTGCTTGTAATTGAACATAAAAATAGGTAATTTAGTCACATATTATAGGCAACAAAACTATTGCTCAAAAAATCTGTAAAATGGAAATTCCATATCAAACTCTATGAATAGGTTCTGTGACTATCGTAGAGTCCATAAATATCTCTAATTGATCCCCCAAATGCCTCAAATGTGCTCACTTATTTATCCCTAAACGACCGAAATGTGCTTGTATTTACTCATGAAAATGATCAATTTGTCTCATTTTATAGGCTCTATAACTATTGCTAAAACAATCCCTAAAATTAAAATTCCATATCAAACTCCATCTATAGGCTCCGTGAATATAGTGGAGTCAAAAATATCTGTTATTGACCCACAAACTACCCCAATGTGCTTGTAATTGCACATAAAAATAGGCAATTTAGTCTCATATTATAGGCAACAAAACTATTGCTCAAAAAATACGCAAAATAGAAATTCCTATCAAAGTCTATGAATAGGTTCTGTGACTATCGTAGAGTCCATAAATATCTCTAATGGATCCCCCAAATGCCTCAAATGTGCTTACTTATTTATCACTTAAACGACCCAAATGTGCTTGTATTTACTCATGAAAATGATCAATATTGTCTCATTTTATAGGCTCTATAACTATTGGTAAAAAAATCCCTAAAATTAAAATTCCATATGAAAATCCATCTATAGGCCCCGTGATCATAGTGGAGTCCAAAAATATCTGTTATTGACCCCACAAACTACCCAAATGAGCTTGTATTTACACATAAAATTGGGCAATTTAGTCTCATATTATAGGCAACAAAACTATTGCTCAAAAAATCTGTAAAATGGAAATTCCATATCAAACTCTATGAATAGGTTCTGTGACTATCGTAGAGTCCTTAAATCTCTCTAATTGATCCCCCAAATGCCTCAAATGTGCTCACTTATTTATCCCTTAAATGACCGAAATGTTCTTGTATTTACTCATGAAAATGATCAATTTTGTCTCATTTTATAGGCTCTATAACTATTGCTAAAACAATCCCTAAAATTAAAATTCCATATCAAACTCCATCTATAGGCTCCGTGAATATAGTGGTGTCCAAAACTATCTGTTATTGACCCCACAAAACTACCCAATGTGCTTGTAATTGAACATAAAAATAGGTAATTTAGTCACATATTATAGGCAACAAAACTATTGCTCAAAAAATCCGTAAAATGGAAATTCCATATCAAACTCTATGAATAGGTTCTGTGACTATCGTAGAGTCCATAAATATCTCTAATTGATCCCCCAAATGCCTCAAATGTGCTTGTATTTACTCATGAAAATGATCAATTTTGTCTCATTTTATAGGCTCAATAACTATTGCTAAAAAATCCCTAAAATTAAAATTCCATATCAAATTCCATCTATAGGCCCCGTGAATATAGTGGAGTCCAAAAATATCTGTTATTGACCCCAAAACTACCCAATGTGCTTGTAATTGAACATAAAAATAGGTATTTAGTCACATATTATAGGCAACAAAACTATTGCTCAAAAAATCTGTAAAATGGAAATTCCAATCAAACTCTATGAATAGGTTCTGTGACTATCGTAGAGTCCATAAATATCTCTAATTGATCCCCCAAATGCCTCAAATGTGCTCACTTATTTATCCCTTAAACGACCCAAATGTGCTTGTATTTACTCATGAAAATGAACAATTTTGTCTCATTTTATAGGCCCTATAACTATTGCTAAAAAAATCCCTAAAATTAAAATTCCATATCAAACTTCATCTATAGGCTCCGTGAATATAGTAGAGTCCAAAATATCTGTTATTGACCCCACAAACTACCCAATGTGCTTGTAATTGAACATAAAAATAGGTAATTTAGTCACATATTATAGGCAACAAAACTATTGCTCAAAAAATCTGTAAAATGGAAATTCCATATCAAACTCTATGAATAGGTTCTGTGACTATCGTAGAGTCCATAAATATCTCTAATTGATCCCCCAAACTCAAATGTGCTCACTTATTTATCCCTTAAACGACCAAAATGTGCTTGTATTTACTCATGAAAATGATCAATTTGTCTCATTTTATAGGCTCTATAACTATTGCTAAAAAATCCCTAAATTAAAATTCCATATCAAACTCCATCTATAGGCTCCGTGAATATAGTGGAGTCAAAATATCTGTTATTGACCCTACAACCTACCCCAATGTGCTTGTAATTGAACATAAAAATAGGTAATTTAGTCACATATTATAGGCAACAAAACTATTGCTCAAAAAATCTGTAAAATGGAAATTCCATATCAAACTCTATGAATAGGTTCTGTGACTATCGTAGAGTCCATAAATATCTCTAATTGATCCCCCAAATGCCTCAAATGTGCTCACTTATTTATCCCTTAAATGACCGAAATGTGCTTGTATTTACTCATGAAAATGATCAATTTTGTCTCATTTTATAGGCTCTATAACTATTGCTAAAACAATCCCTAAAATTAAAATTCCATATCAAACTCCATCTATAGGCTCCGTGAATATAGTGGAGTCCAAAAATATCTGTTATTGACCCCACAAACTACCCCAATGTGCTTGTAATTGAACATAAAAATAGGTAATTTAGTCACATATTATAGGCAACAAAACTATTGCTCAAAAAATCTGTAAAATGGAAATTCCATATCAAACTCTATGAATAGGTTCTGTGACTATCGTAGAGTCCATAAATATCTCTAATTGATCCCCCAAATGCCTCAATGTGCTCACATATTTATCCCTTAAATGACCGAAATGTGCTTGTATTTACTCATGAAAATGATCAATTTTGTCTCATTTATAGGCTCTATAACTATTGCTAAAACAATCCCTAAAATTAAAATTCCATATCAAACCATCTATAGGCTCCGTGAATATAGTGGAGTCCAAAATATCTGTTATTGACCCACAAACTACCCAATGTGCTTGTAATTGAACATAAAAATAGGTAATTTAGTCTCATATTATAGGCAACAAAACTATTGCTCAAAAATCTGTAAAATGGAAATTCCATATCAAACTCTATGAATAGGTTCTGTGACTATCGTAGAGTCCATAAATATCTCTAATTGATCCCCCAAATGCCACAAATGTGCTCACTTATTTATCCCTTAAACGACCCAAATGTGCTTGTATTTACTCATGAAAATGATCAATTTTGTCTCATTTTATAGGCTCTATAACTATTGCTAAAAAATCCCTAAAATTAAAATTCCATATCAAACTCCATCTATAGGCTCCGTGAATATAGTGGAGTCAAAAAATATCTGTTATTGACCCCACAAACTACCCCAATGTGCATGTAATTGAACATAAAAATAGGTAATTTAGTCTCATATTATAGGCAACAAATCTGTTGCTCAAAAAATCCGTAAAATTGGAATTCCATATCAAACTCTATGAATAGGTTCTGTGACTATCGTAGAGTCCATAAATATCTCTAATTGATCCCCCAAATGCCTCAAATGTGCTCACTTATTTATCCCTTAAACGACCCAAATGTGCTTGTATTTACTCATGAAAATGATCAATTTTGTCTCATTTTATAGGCTCTATAACTATTGCTAAAAAAATCCCTAAAATTAAAATTCCATATCAAACTCCATCTATAGGCTCCGTGAATATAGTGGAGTCCAAAAATATCTGTTATTGACCCCACAAACTACCCCAATGGGCTTGTATTGAACATAAAAATAGGTAATTAGTCACATATATAGGCAACAAAACTATTGCTCAAAAAATCTGTAAAATGGAAATTTCATATCAAACTCTATGAATAGGTTCTGTGACTATCGTAGAGTCCATAAATATCTCTAATTGATCCCCAAATGCCTCAAATGTGCTCACTTATTTATCCCTTAAACGACCCAAATGTGCTTGTATTTACTCATGAAAATGATCAATTTTGTCTCATTTTATAGGCTCTATAACTATTGCTAAAAAAATCGCTAAAATTAAAATTTCATATCAAACTCCATCTATAGGCCCCGTGAATATAGTGGATTCAAAAAATATCTGTTATTGACCCCACAAACTACCCAAATGTGCTTGTATTAAACATAAAATAGGCAATTTAGTCACATATTATAGGCAACAAAACTATTGCTCAAAAAATCTGTAAAATGGAAATTCCAAATCAAACTCTATGAATAGGTTCTGTGACTATCGTAGAGTCCATAAATATCTCTAATTGATCCCCCAAATGCCTCAAATGTGCTCACTTATTTATCCCTTAAACGACCCAAATGTGCTTGTATTTACTCATGAAAATGATCAATTTTGTCTCATTTTATAGGCTCTATAACTATTGCTAAAAAAATCCCTAAAATTAAATTCCATATCAAACTCCATCTATAGGCTCCGTGAATATAGTGGAGTCCAAAAATATCTGTTATTGACCCCACAAACTACCCAATGTGCTTGTAATTGAACATAAAAATAGGTAATTTAGTCACATATTATAGGCAACAAAACTATTGCTCAAAAAATCTGTAAAATGGAAATTCCATATCAAACTCTATGAATAGGTTCTGTGACTATCGTAGAGTCCATAAATATCTCTAATTGATCCCCAAATGCCTCAAATGTGCTCACTTATTTATCCCTTAAATGACCGAATGCTTGTATTTACTCATGAAAATGATCAATTTTGTCTCATTTTATAGGCTCTATAACTATTGCTAAAACAATCCCTAAAATTAAAATTCCATATCAAACTCCATCTATAGGCTCCGTGAATATAGTGGAGTCCAAAAATATCTGTTATTGACCCCACAAACTACCCAAGTGCTTGTATTGAACATAAAAATAGTAATTTAGTCACATATTATAGGCAATAATACTATTGCTCAAAAAATCTGTAAAATGGAAATTCCATATCAAACTCTATGAATAGGTTCTGTGACTATCGTAGAGTCATAAATATCTCTAATTGATCCCCCAAATGCCTCAAATGTGCTCACTTATTTATCCCTAAAACGACCTAAATGTGCTTGTATTTACTCATGAAAATGATCAATTTTGTCTCATTTTATAGGCTCTATAACTATTGCTAAAAAATCCCTAAAATTAAAATTCCATATCAAACTCCATCTATAGGCTCCGTGAATATAGTGGAGTCCAAAAATATCTGTTATTGACCCCACAAACTACCCAAATGTGCTTGTATTAACACATAAAAATGGGTAATTTAGTCACATATTATAGGCAAACAAAATATAGCCCAAAAAATCTGTAAAATAGAAATTCCATATCAAACTCTATGAATAGGTTCTGTGACTATCGTAGAGTCCATAAATATCTCTAATTGATCCCCCAAATGCCTCAAATGTGCTCACTTATTTATCCCTAAATCGACCGAAATTTGCTTGTATTTTCTCATGAAAATGATCAATTTTGTCTCATTTTATAGGCTCTATAACTATTGCTAAAAAAATCCCATAAATTAAAATTCCATATCAAACTCCATCTATAGGCTCCGTGAATATAGTGGAGTCCAAAAATATCTGTTATTGACCCCACAAACTACCCAAATGTGCTTGTATTAAACATAAAAATAGGCAATTTAGTCACATATTATAGGCAAAAAAACTATTGCACAAAAAATCTGTAAAATAGAAATTCCATATCAAACTCTATGAATAGGTTCTGTGACTATCGTAGAGTCCATAAATATCTCTAATTGATCCCCCAAATGCCTCAAATGTGCTCACTTATTTATCCCTTAAACGACCCAAATGTGCTTGTATTTACTCATGAAAATGATCAATTTTTGTCTCATTTTATAGGCTCTATAACTATTGCTAAAAAAATCCCTAAAATTAAAATTCCATATCAAACTCCATCTATAGGCTCTGTGAATATAGTGGAGTCCAAAAATATCTGTTATTGACCCCACAAAATACCCAATTTAGTCCCATATTATAGGCAACAAAACTATTGCTCAAAAAATTTGTAAAATGGAAATTCCATATCAATCTCTATGAAAAGGTTCTGTGACTATCGTAGAGTCCATAAATATCTCTAATTGATCCCCCAAATGCCTCAAATGTGCTCACTTATTTATCCCTTAAATGACCCAAATGTGCTTGTATTTACTCATGAAAATGATCAATTTTGTCTCATTTTATAGGCTCTATAACTATTGCTAAAAAAATCCCTAAAATTAAAATTCCATATCAAACTCCATCTATAGGCTCCGTGAATATAGTGGAGTCCAAAAATATCTGTTATTGACCCCACAAACTACCCAATGTGCTTGTAATGAACATAAAAATAGGTAATTTAGTCATATTATAGGCAACAAAACTATTGCTCAAAAATCTGTAAAATGGAAATTCCATATCAAACTCTATGAATAGGTTCTGTGACTATCGTAGAGTCCATAAATATCTCTAATTGATCCCCCAAATGCCTCAAATGTGCTCACTTATTTATCCCTTAAATGACCGAAATGTGCTTGTATTTACTCATGAAAATGATCAATTTGTCTCATTTTATAGGCTCTATAACTATTGCTAAAAAATCCCTAAAATTAAAATTCCATATCAAACTCCATCTATAGGCTCCGTGAATATAGTGGAGTCCAAAAATATCTGTTATTGACCCCAAAACTACCCAATGTGCTTGTAATTGAACATAAAATAGGTAATTTAGTCACATATTATAGCAACAAACTATTGCTCAAAAAATCTGTAAAATGGAAATTCCATATCAACTCTATGAATAGGTTCTGTGACTATCGTAGAGTCCATAAATATCTCTAATTGATCCCCCAAATGCCTCAAATGTGCTCACTTATTTATCCTTAAACGACCAAATGTGCTTGTATTTACTCATGAAAAATGATCAATTTTGTCATTTATAGGCTCTATAACTATTGCTAAAAAATCCCTAAAATTAAAATTCCATATCAAACTCCATCTATAGGCTCCGTGAATATAGTGGAGTCAAAAATATCTGTTATTGACCCCACAAACTACCCAATGTGCTTGTAATTGAACATAAAATAGGTAATTTAGTCACATATTATAGGCAACAAAACTATTGCTCAAAAAATCGTAAAATGGAAATTCCAAAAAACTCTATGAATAGGTTCTGTGACTATCGTAGAGTCCATAAATATCTCTAATTGATCCCCCAAATGCCTCAAATGTGCTCACTTATTTATCCCTTAAATGACCGAATGTGCTTGTATTTACTCATGAAAATGATCAATTTGTCTCATTTTATAGGCTCTATAACTATTGCTAAAACAATCCCTAAAATTAAAATTCCATATCAAACTCCATCTATAGGCTCCGTGAATATAGTGGAGTCAAAAAATATCTGTTATTGACCCACAAACTACCCCAATGTGCTTGTAATTGAACATAAAAATAGGTAATTTAGTCACATTATAGGCAACAAAACTATTGCTCAAAAATCTGTAAAATGGAAATTCCATATCAAACTCTATGAATAGGTTCTGTGACTATCGTAGAGTCCATAAATATCTCTAATTGATCCCCCAAATGCCTCAAATGTGCTCACTTATTTATCCCTTAAATGACCCAAATGTGCTTGTATTTACTCATGAAAATGATCAATTTGTCTCATTTTATAGGCTCTATAACTATTGCTAAAAAAATCCCTAAAATTAAAATTCCATATCAAACTCCATCTATAGGCTCCGTGAATAGAGTGGAGTCCAAAAATATCTGTTATTGACCCCACAAACTACCCCAATGTGCTTGTATTGAACATAAAAATAGGTAATTTAGTCACATATTATAGGCAACAAAACTATTGCTAAAAAAATCCGTAAAATGGGAATTCCATATCAAACTCGATGAATAGGTTCTGTGACTATCGTAGAGTTCATAAATATCTCTAATTGATCCCCAAATGCCACAAATGTGCTCACTTATTTATCCCTTAATCGACTTAAATGTGTTAGTATTTATTTATGAAAATGATCAATTTTGTCTCATTTTATAGGCCCAATAACTATTGCTAAAAAAATCCCTAAAATTAAAATTCCATATCAAACTCCATCTATAGGCTCCGTGAATATAGTGGAGTCAAAAAATATCTGTTATTGACCCCACAAACTACCCCAATGTGCTTGTAATTGAACATAAAAATAGGTAATTTAGTCACATATTATAGGCAACAAAACTATTGCTCAAAAAATCTGTAAAATGGAAATTCCATATCAAACTCTATGAATAGGTTCTGTGACTATCGTAGAGTCCATAAATCTCTAATTGATCCCCCAAATGCCTCAAATGTGCTCACTTATTTATCCCTTAAATGACCGAAATGTGCTTGTATTTACTCATGAAAATGATCAATTTTGTCTCATTTTATAGGCTCTATAACTATTGCTAAAACAATCCCTAAAATTAAAATTCCATATCAAACTCCATCTATAGGCTCCTATAGTGGAGTCCAAAATATCTGTTATTGACCCCACAAACTACCCAATGTGCTTGTAATTGAACATAAAATAGGTAATTTAGTCAATATTATAGGCAACAAAACTATTGCTCAAAAAATCATAAAATGGAAATTCCATATCAAACTCTATGAATAGGTTCTGTGACTATCGTAGAGTCCATAAATATATCTAATTGATCCCCCAAATGCCTCAAATGTGCTCACTTATTTATCCCTTAAATGACCAAATGTGCTTGTATTTACTCATGAAAATGATCAATTTTGTCTCATTTTATAGGCTCTATAACTATTGCTAAAAAAATCCCTAAAATTAAAATTCCATATCAAACTCCATCTATAGGCTCCGTGAATATAGTGGAGTCCAAAAATATCTGTTATTGACCCCACAAACTACCCCAATGTGCATGTAATTGAACATAAAAATAGGTAATTTAGTCACATATTATAGGCAACAAAACTATTGCTCAAAAAATCTGCTAAATCGAAATTCCATATCAAACTCTACGAATTGGTTCTTTGACTATCGTAGAGTCTATAAATATCTTTAATTGATCACCCAAATGCCTCAAATGTGCTCACTTATTTATCTCTTAAACGACCCAAATGTGCTTGTATTTACTCATGAAAATGATTAATTTTATCTCATTTTATATGCTCTATAACTATTGCTAAAAAATCCCTAAAATTTAAATTCCATATCAAACACCATCTATAGGCTCCGTGAATATAGTGGAGTCCTAAAATATCTGTTATTGACACCACAAACTACCCCAATGTGCTGTAATTGAACATAAAAATAGGTAATTTAGTCACATATTATAGGCAACAAAACTATTGCTCAAAAAATCTGTAAAATGGAAATTCAAATCAAACTCTATGAATAGGTTGTGACTATCGTAGAGTCCATAAATATCTCTAATTGATCCCCAAATGCCTCAAATGTGCTCACTTATTTATCCCTTAAACGACCAAATGTGCTTGTATTTACTCATGAAAATGATCAATTTTGTCTCATTTTATAGGCTCTATAACTATTGCTAAAAAAATCCCTAAAATTAAATTCCATATCAAACTCCATCTATAGGCTCCGTGAATATAGTGGAGTCCAAAAATATCTGTTATTGACCCCACAAACTACCCAATGTGCTTGTAATGAACATAAAAATAGGTAATTTAGTCACATATATAGGCAACAAAACTATTGCTCAAAAAATCTGTAAAATGGAAATTCCATATCAAACTCTATGAATAGGTTCTGTGACTATCGTAGAGTCCTAAATATCTCTAATTGATCCCCCAAATGCCTCAAATGTGCTCACTTATTTATCCTTAAATGACCGAAATGTGCTTGTATTTACTCATGAAAATGATCAATTTTGTCTCATTTTATAGGCTCTATAACTATTGCTAAACAATCCTAAAATTAAAATTCCATATCAAACTCATCTATAGGCTCCGTGAATATAGTGGAGTCCAAAAATATTGTTATTGACCCCCACAAACTACCCCAATGTGCTTGTAATTGACATAAAAATAGGTAATTTAGTCACATATTATAGGCAACAAAACTATTGCTCAAAAATTCCGTAAAATGGAAATTCCATATCAAACTCTATGAATAGGTTCTGTGACTATCGTAGAGTCCATAAATATCTCTAATTGATCCCCCAAATGCCTCAAATGTGCTCACTTATTTATCCCTTAAACGACCAAATGTGCTTGTATTTACTCATGAAAATGATCAATTTTATCTCATTTTATAAGCTCTATAACTATTGCTAAAGAAATCCCTAAAATTAAAATTCCATATCAAACTCCATTTATAGGCTCCGTGAATATAGTGGAGTCAAAAATATCTGTTATTGACCCCACAAAACCCCAATGTGCTTGTAATTGAACATAAAAATAGGTAATTTAGTCACATATTATAGGCAACAAAATATTGCTCAAAAAATCTGTAAATGGAAATTCCATATCAAACTCTATGAATAGGTTCTGTGACTATCGTAGAGTCCTTAAATATCTCTAATTGATCCCCCAAATGCCTCAAATGTGCTCACTTATTTATCCCTTAAATGACCAAAATGTGCTTGTATTTACTCATGAAAATGATCAATTTTGTCTCATTTTATAGGCTCTATAACTATTGCTAAAAAAATCCCTAAAATTAAAATTCCATATCAAACTCCATCTATAGGCTCCGTGAATATAGTGGAGTCAAAATATATTGTTATTGACCCCACAAACTACCCCAATGTGCTTGTAATTGAACATAAAATAGGTAATTTAGTCTCATATTATAGGCAACAAAACTATTGCTCAAAAAATCTGTAAAATAGAAATTCCATATCAAATACTATGAATAGGTTCTGTGACTATCGTAGAGTCCATAAATATCTCTAATTGATCCCGCAAATGCCTCAAATGTGCTCAATTATTTATCCCTCAAACGACCAAAATGTGCTTGTATTTACTCATGAAAATGATCAATTTTGTCTCATTTTATTGGCTCTATAACTATTGCTAAAAACATCCCTAAAATAAAAATTCCATATCAAACTCCATCTATAGGCTCCGTGAATATAGTGGAGTCCAAAAATATCTGTTATTGACCCCACAAACTACCCCAATGTGCTTGTAAATTTAGTCTCATATTCCAGGCAACAAAACTATTGCTCATAAAATCCGTAAAATAGAAATTCCAAATAAAACTCTATGAATAGGTTCTATGACAATCGTAGAGTCCATAAATATCTCTAATTGATCCCCCAAATGCCTCAAATGTGCACACTTATTTATCCCTAAAACGACCAAATGTGCTTGTATTTACTCATGAAAATGATCAATTTTGTCTCATTTTATAGGCTCTATAACTATTGCTAATACAATCCCTAAAATTAAAATTCCATATCAAACTCCATCTATAGGCTCCGTGAATATAGTGGAGTCAAAAAATATCTGTTATTGACCCCACAAACTACCCCAATGTGCTTGTAATTGAACATAAAAATAGGTAATTTAGTCACATATTATAGGCAACAAAACTATTGCTCAAAAAATCAGTAAAATGGAAATTCCATATCAAACTCTATGAATAGCTTCTGTGACTATCGTAGAGTCCTTAAATATCTCTAATTGATCCCCCAAATGCCTCAAATGTGCTCACTTATTTATCCTTAAATGACCGAAATGTGCTTGTATTTACTCATGAAAATGATCAATTTTGTCTCATTTTATAGGCTCTATAACTATTGCTAAAAAAATCCCTAAAATTAAAATTCCATATCAAACTCCATCTATAGGCTCCGTGAATATAGTGGAGTCCAAAATATCTGTTATTGACCCCACAAACTACCCCAATGTGCTTGTATTGAACATAAAAATAGGTAATTTAGTCACATATTATAGGCAACAAACTATTGCTCAAAAAACTGTAAAATGGAAATTCCATATCAAACTCTATGAATAGGTTCTGTGACTATCGTAGAGTCATAAATATCTCTAATTGATCCCCCAAATGCCTCAAATGTGCTCACTTATTTATCCCTTAAACGACCAAATGTGCTTGTATTTACTCATGAAAATGATCAATTTGTCTCATTTTATAGGCTCTATAACTATTGCTAAAAAAATCCCTAAAATTAAATTCCATATCAAACTCCATCTATAGGCTCCGTGAATATAGTGGAGTCCAAAAATATCTGTTATTGACCCCACAAACTACCCCAATGTGCTTGTAATTGAACATAAAATAGGTAATTTAGTCACATATTATAGGCCACAAAACTATTGCTCAAAAAATCTGTAAATGGAAATTCCAAATCAAACTCTATGAATAGGTTCTGTGACTATCGTAGAGTCATAAATATCTCTAATTGATCCCCAAATGCCTCAAATGTGCTCACTTATTTATCCCTTAAATGACCGAAATGTGCTTGTATTTACTCATGAAAATGATCAATTTTGTCTCATTTTATAGGCTCTATAACTATTGCTAAAAAAATCCCTAAATTAAAATTCCATATCAAACTCCATCTATAGGCTCCGTGAATATAGTGGAGTCAAAAATATCTGTTATTGACCCCACAAACTACCCCAATGTGCTTGTAATGAACATAAAAATAGGTAATTTAGTCACATATATAGGCAACAAAACTATTGCTCAAAAATCTGTAAAATGGAAATTCCATATCAAACTCTATGAATAGGTTCTGTGACTATCGTAGAGTCCATAAATATCTCTATTGATCCCCCAAATGCCTCAAATGTGCTCACTTATTTATCCCTTAAATGACCGAAATGTGCTTGTATTTACTCATGAAAATGATCAATTTTGTCTCATTTTATAGGCTCTATAACTATTGCTAAAACAATCCCTAAAATTAAAATCCATATCAAACTCCATCTATAGGCTCCGTGAATATAGTGGAGTCAAAAATATCTGTTATTGACCCCACAAACTACCCCAATGTGCTTGTATTGAACATAAAAATAGGTAATTTAGTCACATATTATAGGCAACAAAACTATTGCTCAAAAAATCTGTAAAATGGAAATTCCATATCAAACTCTATGAATAGGTTCTGTGACTATCGTAGAGTCCATAATATATCTAATTGATCCCCAAATGCCTCAAATGTGCTCACTTATTTATCCCTTAAATGACCGAAATGTGCTTGTATTTACTCATGAAAATGATCAATTTTGTTCATTTTATAGGCTCTATAACTATTGCTAAAACAATCCCTAAAATTAAAATTCCATATCAAACTCTCTATAGGCTCCGTGAATATAGTGGAGTCCAAAAATATCTGTTATTGACCCCACAAACTACCCCAATGTGCTTGTAATTGAACAAAAAATAGGTAATTTAGTCACATATTATAGGCAACAAAACTATTGCTCAAAAAATCTGTAAAATGGAAATTCCCAATAAACTCTATGAATAGGTTCTGTGACTATCGTAGAGTCCATAAATATCTCTAATTGATCCCCCAAATGCCTAAAATGTGCTCACTTATTTATCCCTTAAACGACCAAATGTGCTTGTATTTACTCATGAAAATGATCAATTTTGTCTCTTTATAGGCTCTATAACTATTGCTAAAAAAATCCCTAAAATTAAAATTCCATATCAAACTCCATCTATAGGCTCCGTGAATATAGTGGAGTCAAAAAATATCTGTTATTGACCCCACAAACTACCCCAATGTGCATGTAATTGAACATAAAAATAGGTAATTTAGTCACATATTATAGGCAACAAAACTATTGCTCAAAAAATCTGTAAAATGGAAATTCCAAATAAAACTCTATGAATAGGTTCTGTGACTATCGTAGAGTCCATAAATATCTCTAATTGATCCCCCAAATGCCTCAAATAAGCTCACTTATTTATCCCTTAAACGACCAAAATGTGCTTGTATTTACTCATGAAAATGATCAATTTTATCTCATTTTATAGGCTCTATAACTATTGCTAAAAAATCCCTAAAATTAAAATTCCATATCAAACTCCATCTATAGGCCGTGAATATAGTGGAGTCCAAAAATATCTGTTATTGACCCCACAAACTACCCCAATGTGCTTGTAATTGAACATAAAAATAGGTAATTTAGTCACATATTATAGGCAACAAAACTATTGCTCAAAAATCTGTAAAAGGAAATTCCAAATCAAACTCTATGAATAGGTTCTGTGACTATCGTAGAGTCCATAAATATCTCTAATTGATCCCCAAATGCCTCAAATGTGCTCACTTATTTATCCTTAAATGACCGAAATGTGCTTGTATTTACTCATGAAAATGATCATTTTGCTCATTTTATAGGCTCTATAACTATTGCTAAAACAATCCCTAAAATTAAAATTCCATATCAAACTCCATCTATAGGCTCCGTGAATATAGTGGAGTCAAAAATATCTGTTATTGACCCCACAAACTACCCCAATGTGCTTGTAATTGAACATAAAAATAGGTAATTTAGTCACATATTATAGGCAACAAAACTATTGCTCAAAAAATCTGTAAAATGGAAATTCCATATCAAACTCTATTGAATAGGTTGTGACTATCGTAGAGTCCATAAATATCTCTAATTGATCCCCCAAATGCCTCAAATGTGCTCACTTATTATCCCTTAAATGACCGAATGTGCTTGTATTTACTCATGAAAATGATCAATTTGTCTCATTTATAGGCTCTATAACTATTGCTAAAACAATCCCTAAAATTAAAATTCCATATCAAACTCCATCTATAGGCTCCGTGAATATAGTGGAGTCAAAATATCTGTTATTGACCCCACAAACTACCCCAATGTGCTTGTAAGAACATAAATAGGTAATTTAGTCACATATTATAGGCAACAAAACTATTGCTCAAAAAATTGTAAAATGGAAATTCAATCAAACTCTATGAATAGGTTCTGTGACTATCGTAGAGTCCTTAAATATCTAATTGATCCCCCAATGCCTCAAATGTGCTCACTTATTTATCCCTTAAATGACCGAAATGTGCTTGTATTACTCATGAAAATGATCAATTTTGTCTCATTTTATAGGCTCTATAACTATTGCTAAAACAATCCCTAAAATTAAAATTCCATATCAAACTCCATCTATAGGCTCCGTGAATATAGTGGAGTCCAAAAATATCTGTTATTGACCCCACAAACTACCCCAATGTGCATGTAATTGAACATAAAAATAGGTAATTTAGTCACATATTATAGGCAACAAAACTATTGCTCAAAAAATCTGTAAAATGGAAATTCCAAATAAAACTCTATGAATAGGTTCTGTGACTATCGTAGAGTCCATAAATATCTCTAATTGATCCCCCAAATGCCTCAAATAAGCTCACTTATTTATCCCTTAAACGACCAAAATGTGCTTGTATTTACTCATGAAAATGATCAATTTTATCTCATTTTATAGGCTCTATAACTATTGCTAAAAAATCCCTAAAATTAAAATTCCATATCAAACTCCATCTATAGGCTCCGTGAATATAGTGGAGTCCAAAAATATCTGTTATTGACCCCACAAACTACCCAATGTGCTTGTAATGAACATAAAAATAGGTAATTTAGTCTCATATTATAGGCAACAAAACTATTGCTCAAAAAATCCGTAAAATGGAAATTCCATGTCAAACTCAATGAATAGGTTCTGTGACTATCGTAGAGTCCATAAATATCTCTAATTGATCCCCCAAATGCCACAAATGTGCTCACTTATTTATCCCTTAAAATACCCAAATGTGCTTGTATTTACTCATCAAAATGATCAATTTTGCCTCATTTTATAGGCTCTATAACTATTGCTAAAAAAATCCCTAAAATTAAAATTACATATCAAACTCTTTCACTAGGCTCCGTGAATATAGTGGAGTCCCAAAATCTCTATTATTGACCCCACAAACTCCCCAAATGTGCTTATAATTAAGAAAAGAATGGGTAATTTAGTCTCATATTATAGGCAACAAAACTATTGCTAAAAAAACCTGTAAAATGGAAATACCATATGGAACTATATGAATAGGTTCTGTTACTATCGTAGAGTCTATAAATATCTCTAATTGATCCTCGAAATGCCTCAAATGTGCTCACTTATTTATCCCTTAAACGACCCAAATGTGCGTGTATTTACTCATGAAAATGATCAATTTTGTCTCATTTTATAGGCTCTATAACTATTGCTAAAACAATCCCTAAAATTAAAATTCATATCAAACTCCATCTATAGGCTCCGTGAATATAGTGGAGTCCAAAAATATCTGTTATTGACCCCACAAACTACCCAATGTGCTTGTAATTGAACATAAAAATGGCAATTTAGTCACATATTATAGGCACAAAACTATTGCTCAAAAATCTGTAAAATGGAAATTCCAAATCAAACTCTATGAATAGGTTCTGTGTATCGTAGAGTCCATAAATATCTCTAATTGATCCCCCAAATGCCTCAAATGTGCTCACTTATTTATCCCTTAAACGACCAAAATGTGCTTGTATTACTCATGAAAATGATCAATTTTGTTCATTTTATAGGGCTCTATAACTATTGCTAAAAAAATCCCTAAAATTAAATTCCATAAAACTCCATCTATAGGCTCCGTGAATATAGTGGAGTCCAAAATATCTGTTATTGACCCCACAAACTACCCCAATGTGCTTGTATTGAACATAAAAATAGGGCAATTTTTCACATATTATAGGCAACCAAACTATTGCTCAAAAAATCTGTAAAATGGAAATTCCATATCAAACTCTATGAATAGGTTCTGTGACTATCGTAGAGTCCATAAATATCTCTAATTGATCCCCAAATGCCTCAAATGTGCTCACTTATTTATCCCTTAAATGACCGAAATGTGTTGTATTTACTCATGAAAATGATCAATTTTTCATTTTATAGGCTCTATAACTATTGCTAAAACAATCCCTAAAATTAAATTCCATATCAAACTCCATCTATAGGCTCCGTGAATATAGTGGAGTCCAAAAATATCTGTTTATGACCCCACAAACTACCCAATGTGCTTGTAATTGAACATAAAAATAGGTATTTAGCATATTATAGGCAACAAACTATTGCTCAAAAAATCTGTAAAATGGAAATTCATATCAAACTCTATGAATAGGTTCTGTGACTATCGTAGAGTCCAAATATCTCTAATTGATCCCCAAATGCCTCAAATGTGCTCACTTATTTATCCCTTAAATGACCGAAATGTGCTTGTATTTACTCATGAAAATGATCAATTTTATCTCATTTTATAGGCTATAACTATTGCTAAAAAAATCCCTAAAATTAAAATTCCATATCAAACTCCATCTATAGCTCCGTGAATATAGTGGAGTCAAAAATATCTGTTATTGACCCCACAAATACCCCAATGTGCTTGTAATTGAACAAAAAATAGGTAATTTAGTCACATATTATAGGCAACAAAACTATTGCTAAAAAATCTGTAAAATGGAAATTCCAAATCAAACTCTATGAATAGGTTCTGTGACTATCGTAGAGTCCATAAATATCTCTAATTGATCCCCAAATGCTCAAATGTGCTCACTTATTTATCCTTAAACGACCAAAATGTGCTTGTATTTACTCATGAAAATGATCAATTTTGTCTCATTTTATAGGCTCTATAACTATTGCTAAAACAATCCCTAAATTAAAATTCCATATCAAACTCCATCTATAGGCTCCGTGA
>JACGCM010001431.1:0-25353 GCA_014058105.1 Kingdonia uniflora | reverse complement strand
AAAAAAGTAAAGCAGGATCGTGCAGCCGTGGAAGGTTGTTGTTGGAAAGTAATCATGCTGTAAGATCTGAGTAAATCTTCTTGAGCAGTGAGTCCGTAATAATGGCGGAGGAGAGGGACAAACGTGATAGCAGAACACGTTACCCCAAAACCATTATGAGGGCAAACGAAAAGACGTGCCTGTTAGGAGAGATGACGTGGACGTGTCCCAAAGAGCCGTCGTTTCAGAAACTGGGGGGCATATAAAAGCTTTTCTTCCCTCTTCTCTTAAAATACAATCAGTTGCAGACAGAAGCAGAAACATTTCTAGAGAGAGAAATTTTTCCAATTTTGAACGCAGTCCTCAAGCGTTGTGTGATCATCTTACTAAGAAGGATAAAGTTTGTCGTCGGAGGTGCGAACGGTAACCAGAGTCGACGACTATTGCTCTTCTAGTACAAGTTAGTGCCTCTGTTTCTATTTAATCTTCTGCTGTATTAGTTTATTGAAAAACTTGTAGGTTGTGTTTGTGAACTGTTTGGGTAGATTAATAATATGTTGGGTACGGCTGAGGGAGGAGGCCTGTTTTGTTAATAAAATCTCTGAATAGATTTTCCCTTTACGTGTGGTAGATGCGCTCAAAAAATCTGAAACCCAATAGTAAATTTGTTGTCTCTGCCAGTAGTGAGGAATCATCATCGTCTGAAAGGACTATGGATGATTATGTGGTAATTGGTACGATGATTGCTGATAATCCGTCTGTATCTTCTGGGAGGGGTGTGGGAGTGCATGCGAGGGATGAACCTGGGCAATTTTTTAAGTATCCCGAGAATGTAGCCGTAGCGAATAAATTTTTACAGTATAAAAAGAGTTTGGACGGAGAATGGGGAGATTATGTGATGAATGCAGGGTTGTGGTTTAGAACTCTGGTGAGACCGAGTGGTAATGAAGAACATTATCAGGTGCCTTCTCTGGATCGTTGGAAGAGAAGTATGGATATATGGGATGATATAGATATCGTTTATTATAATGGGACTGGATCAGAGGTCGTAGAGGAAGGATTTCTCTGTTATTTGAACCAGGTCGCATATGGGTTGAATATTCCCCTAACCTTTTCCAAAAAGGGGTAATGAATGCACTAATGAGTTGCCCTGGTCAATTGAATGGTAATATTTTTGAGATAATGAGGGTTTGTGAAGTCCTTAATCAGAAGTGGAGAGATGGTGGTATTGCGAGATAGTTCGTTGCAGACGATATCTTGAAATATTATAAGTTTAAGTATAGGAAAGATCAGAAGAGTGGATGCTTGTTTAGCGATTCGGCGAGGCCAAAATTCTTTGATTTTGAGTCTTCTGGGAGGCCCTGGTACGACCATCTTGTGATGGTGAGGGGTAATTGTATGAAAGTGCCTGGGGAACCCGCGCTCGAGCTGATATATAAGAATTTTTACAAGAGTAAGTATCTTAATTATGTCTGTATTTTGTTTCTCGACTTACTGCGATCTGTTAACATAGTTTTGTTGCTATTTTGGCAGAGCTTAAACCAAAATTTGCTGCTGATACATCGAGTTTGTTCGACATCGTTAGTCGAGAAGGGAGCGAACTGAACAAAGTTCTCAGAGAGCTAGGGATTCGCAGAGAGAAAAGGCTTAACTCTGTAGTTGAAAAAGTGCAACGAGCTCATCAAAAGCAAACTATGGCTGCATCTGGTTTTGCTTATGCCGATGTTATGGAGATTACTGCCTGTGCTGCGGGTTCTTCGAGCTCCTTGGTTCATCGACTAAGAAGGAAAATGTCAGTACCGCCTTCTGAGCAAACAATGCCTGTGCAGCTACCACCGGTTGGTACTGAGGGGGTGGCTGCTGATGTGAATATGGCTCCTCCTCTGAAGAAGCAAAAAAAAGAATCTTGGAAAGATATCTGAGGATCTTCGAAGGGTGTCAACCTCGAAGCCGTGGAGCACGAGGCGTTGGACTTGGCTGCGCATGATCCTATCCGCCTAGATACTCAAATCCGATCCAACATTTCTTAGGTATGTAATGCGGTATTTGATTAAATCTTTTTTAGATAATGGTCTGACCTCGTAATACTGTTTTACTGTATATGTGGTGCAACTTTCTGTTGCTTGGAAATCGGCCGCGGAGGTGTTAAAGTTAGCTGCTACGAATCGTGCTGAACTTGTTTGGTAACATGATACAGATAAAGCTGCTTTGCAAGTACAATTTGAACAGGAGAAAATACTGTAGAGGGAGCAGTTCGAGAAAGAGAAGGTGTTGCAGAGGGAGAAGTTCGAGAAAGTTGCTGCTGTTACAGAGCAAAAGGTTGCAGATGAATTGAAGAAAGCTGTTGATATTGCGGTGGTTGTCCGCAATAAGCTGATTCAAGCCTTCTATGTCTGGGGTTTGAGCAGAGCGGATATCGACCTTGCTATTGCGGGGAAGTGTGACGAGATTGTCTTCCCAGGGGATGATGCTTCTCTAGTGGCTGAGCAGACCCCAGCTCCTCTCGTGGATGATGATCCGACCAAGGAGGTAGCAGGATCTAAATCTTGATTCTGTAGTTGTAGTATAGATCAGGAAACTTAATCAAACTTTGTCCTTTGTATTGGTGGGAAAACTGTTTTGGACGAGGTTTTAAAATTTATGTGCTTGTTGTTCATATATTATTGTTTTGATGTGAATGTATGATTTGCATGTAGGAGGTAGTTCATTTGAGGGGGAAAGTGCTCGAGATGGAGAAGGCCTTGAGTCGGGCAAGGGAATCTATATATCGCACTAAACAGGTACATAATAAACTTGAATATGAGAGACGCCTTTATAAGTCAAATTTTGATTAAACCTTTAAGGAATTATTCGAACTTTAATGTAGATATGGGAAGATAAAAATTGAGAGGGATGAGGTTTTGCGAAAAGAGACCGATAGGTTCATTTTACTCCAAAAATCTCTTAAGGATAAGCGATTCATAGATGAGAGTGATAAGTTAGAGTGCCAAAGATCATTATTGTCTTTGACGCTGTACTTTGAGGCCGAGGTTGATAGTGAGCGGGGTTTAAAGGAGGCCTACTCAGAACTGTTGACCGAGAGAGACATAATGCCGGACCCAGCTCGTGGGAAATTCTTAGCGTAAGAAGCTCACAATCGCCATAGTAGGGAGGCGCAAAGATGCTCAGCTCGGGCTGGAGTATCCATCATATGGGGTGGTGTAGGTTCATTGCCTGATGAGCTTGACTTTTGTAGGGGCAAAGGGCAGTGAGGATTCTTTTCTTCAATATAAAAAAGGAGGATAAAAAGATCCACACGCAATTAGAAATCGAACTGAGGCATACTTGTGATGAACTGGAACGATTCAAAGGTCATAATGCATGTTTGGAGGTGGAAAAGGTAGAGTATACTAGACTGTTGCAGAACTCTGAGAAGAGGGTGACCTTGTTAGAAACGCGTTTACTAGATACGCAAAAACGTCTGCAAGTATCCCAATCACGTTTGCAGAAGATAATTACGCCAAAGCGGGGGGAACGTGTTACCACTACAAACCACGAACGTCAGATGGCCGATGTGATCGCATTTTATGGAACTGAGCTCGAGAGAGTAGAAAATGAATTTAGACGTTATATCTCAAGTTGTGGTAAAGATGTGGAAGTAGAGAATGATAAGGTTGAATATATGTGGTTTGCGAAAAGGGATACGGGTGGGAGAGCTTCAAACTCAAAATCACGAGCTGAAGACTCTGAGGAAGAGGAGGTCGAAGAGCTGCTGCCTCACACACGGCATAAAATCCGTCCGCAAGAGGTCATAATCTTTAATGAACCTTTGCAAGTTGATGTTAGTGGTAGTAAGGTGTGGTCACAAACCAACTAGACTGTGACATTTGGTTGTACGTTGCCTTCGTGTATCATAACTTGATGTTGTAACACATGTTGTAGAATGATATGTCTTGTAGGAATAAATATCTGTTGATATATATATTGTCTCTTGTGATCTGCTTTTCTAGGTTGAGAATAAAGAGAATGAAAACGTGGCTTTCCTATCTGCGTTAATTAAAAAATTGTCTGCCAGGTTGCAGCAATGTTTGTTGGCGGTTGAAAGAAAGACTTTGTTGAATTCAAAGCTGGAGTCGGAGATGCTGGAGCTTCAGAGTCGGCTAAATTCTTTCACTGTAGAGTTGTCATGTAAGGATGTCGAGATATTGACTGCTAATAACGAATCCGAACAGTGGAAAGAATCTCTGAAGAAGAAAAAGTTGGAGACCATGGCTGCGAATCAACAAGTGCTAGATCTGTTAAGTACGATTTAAAAATAGAAGAATGATCTGCTGTATCATCAGTCGGTGATAACAACTAATACAGATCTCTAAAAGAAGCAAGATTCTTAAATTCTTTATATGCGTGAGCGCTTGAAAAAACTGAACTGGGATTTGCATGAGGCTCGAGATTCATGTCAGAGAAAGAACGACCGTGCCAAAACTCATGAGGAGGAATGTTCCAAGAGAGATCGGGAGTTTCATAAGGTCATCGATAAGTATAATTCGCAGATCGCTGCTCTTGATCGTGACAAGCAATCTCTGGTGCAGGAGTACATTCAAGGTAACGAAGTGTTCGAGGAACTTCACGCAAAGTATAAAGAGTTGCAGAGGATGATGGACGCCGCTGAAAACAAGATCAGTTATTCGAGGAAAGTAGATAAAAAGCTAGATCGTCTGAAGCAGGAGATGGAGCGCAGTGTGCAGATAACGAGGCAATATAAAGGCTCTATGCTGCAGGAGAAAAAATCTCTAGAAGCTCGGTGTAAAGAGCTTGTCGGCGAACTAAACAAGGAAAAAACTAAATTTTATGAAGCTATGCTGTTGACTGCCGAAAACGTTACATTGCGTGTTATGGATATGCTGCATGCTGATGTAGAAATTTTTTGAACAGAGCGCGAGGAGATATTGGCTGCTACCACTGAATATGTCATGGAATATGACTTGCAACTAGCTCGGTTATCTTATATAGATAATTTGATGCCGAGGGTTATAGAATTGTTGAATGCACCTTCTACTGTAGTGGATGAGACTATTCCATCCCCTATCTTACTTTCATCTGGGCCTGGGGAGAGTTCGAATGTTGTATCCCCAGAGCGTGAGCAGTAGTTCCGTTTGAATGAGACAAAATGTAAGTATGACTTTGCTGTAGAAAAAAGTCAAATGTTGTTGTTATCTCTATGTATAATCGAATTTGGTGATCCAACAAATGATCATATAGGGATTTTGTGATGTGATATTGTAAGTCAGTTTGAACTGTATAACGTGTATTTGCTATTTTGAACAAAACAGTAAAGATTGTAATGAGATATTTGAAGGTCGCATTACAGCCAAGTCGAATTGATTGTCTCAATAGGCGACCCTTTGGGAAACGTGTATGTAGGTCCCTGTTATAGGTCGATCTGAGCGATCGTGACGGGACATTAAATATTGCATAGCTGAGTGGCATCTTTGCCATATCGAACTGAATGACTTAATAAGCGATCCTTGTAGAACGCGTATATAGTTAAAGAACTATGAAGCAGATCCCAGTTATAGGTCGAGCGTAGCGACCGTGATGGGACCTGTATTGAATATTGCATAGCTAACTGGCATCTCAGCCAAATTAAATTGATTTGCTCAATAAGCAATCCTCAGAGAGCGTGTATATATTTGAAGAGTTATGAAGCATATCCCAGTTATAGGTCGAGTGTATTAACCGTGATGGGACCTGTATTGAATATTGCATAGCTAACTAGTGTCTTAGCCAGATCGAATAAGCGATCCACGGAGAGCGTGTATGTATTTGAAGGGCTATGATGTAGATCCCAGTTATAGGTCAAGCGTAGCGACCGTGATGGGACCTGTATTGAATATTGCATAGCTAAGTGACGTCTCAGCCAGATCGAATAAGCGATCTACGGAGAGCATGTATGTATTTGAATAGCTATGAAGCAGATCCCAATTATAGGCCGAGCGTAGCGACCGTGATGGGACCTGTATTGAATATTGCATAGCTAAATTAGCGTCTCAGCTAGATCGAATAAGCGATCTACGAAGAGTGTATATGTATTTGAAGAGCTATGATGCAGATCCTAGTTATAGGTCGAGCATAGTGACCGTGATGGGACCTGTATTGAATATTGCATAGCAAACTGGCGTCTCAGCCAGATCGAATTGATTGGCTCAATAAGCAATCCTCAGAGAGCGTGTGTGCTATAAAGCAGATAGTAGGTCGATTTGATCGAACCATACGAAGACGAGTACGATGTTGAAATAGATTTGTAGCATGATGAGGAAAATTTTCTTTATTGAGTGAAATATGAAGTTATAGCATGTTTAATTTTATAGATTAGGTACTGGCACTCCATCATGTGTACTAAGGTCGTAAGATCCTAAACCGCTTGCGCCAGTTATGATGAAAGGACCTTTCCAATTGTCTGCTAACTTCCCCGTATTAGGCGCTTTGTGATGTTGGGGAATTTCTCTGAGAACAAGGTCTTTGGTTTTGAATTCTCGATGTCGAACGCACTTGTTATAAGATCATGATAAAGCAAGCTGATATCTTCCCAGATTGACAATGGCTCTTTCGCATGTTTCTTCGATCATATTCAGGTTGCATGCGATCTGAAATTCATTTTCTTCATCTGTCATCGTGATCGTGTATTGGGTGATGATACTGAGTGGGTATTATGGCTTCCATCCCGTAGGCCAGTAAGAATGAAGTACAACCTGTTGCTATTCTTGGAGTTGTTTGATATGCCCAAAGAACGTGTGGTAACTAGTTCACCCAATTCCCTTTTTTGTCATCTAAACGTTTCTTGAGACCGTCCATAATCGTTCGATTCGTAATTTTAGCTTGTCTGTTTCCTTGATGATAGTAAGGGTTTGAAGGGGAGTGAATGATATTATGTTGATTGAGGAACGCGATGACTTTAGAGCCAACGAACTGTGGTCCATTATCGATTCTGATAAGATACAGTCTGCCGAACCGAATGATAATGTGCTCCCAAATGAATCTGATGACTTCATCTTTTTGTGTTCAACACAAAGGGATTTCCTCTACCCATTTAGTGATGTAGTCCGTAACGACCAACAAATGCTTTCATTTTTCTGGTGCTGTAGGAAATTTTCCTACGAGATCGAGAGCCCATCGTCTAAAAGGCTAGGTGATTTGGCTTGAGTATAGTTCGAGCGCTGGGGATCGTATCATCGGACCGTGACGCTGACAAGCGTCACACTTGTGTGCGTACTCAATCGCTTGAGCTTTCATCTTAGGCCAGAACATTCCTTACGTTAATGCTCTGTTAGCAAAAGATCGTCCTGCGGCATGGGGCCCTCATATGCCTTCGTGTAGATCGTGCAAGAATTGTTGTGCTTCCTATTCAGATAGGCAGAGGAGGTATGAACCAGTGACTAATATTTTGTAGAAGAGGTTGTCCCGGATAATATATCTACGGGCATTGTCGATTAATCTTCGTCGTTTTGTAGGATCTTCTGAGAGTGGGCCATCGAATTTGCTGTGAATTCCAATATATCTGATGAAGGGCTGTCTCCAATCACTTCCGATCTCCTCGTTGCCCCCAGTATTGATGGCGTCAGATACGGTGGCATTAATTATGAGGTTAGAAATGACGTCAATTTTTAAATAGCGAGCTTCTGATCCAAGGACCCACCCGATGAGGTAAACGAGTGCATCTGAATGTCAATTTTCTCCCCGTGGTAAATGTTCCATAGAAATTTTCTAAAATTTGTTCATTCGTTCGACCACTGCAAATTCGTTCGACCACTGCAGCAACATAGTCAATCATTTTCCCATTGGCTTGATAGATACCCGCGTGATGATTGACAATCAGTAATGAATCAGGGTAGACAGAGAGCTCTGCTACGCAGTGTGAGTGCCATGTCCAAGCCATGAATTAGTGCCTCATATTCTGCTGTATTGTTAGTTACTTGGAAATTGAGGTGAATGGATTTTTTGAGCCGATCATTGGAAGGAGTAATAAGAACAATCCCCACCCGTGATCCTGCTGGTCCGACGGAGCAGTCCGTCAAAAGTCGCCAACCCTTCTTTGTTACCCAATCAAATTTTTCTTCAGGTTGTTCTGTAAGTTGTTCGTCTTTGTTTTTATCCAAATCTTCTTCCCAATCAGGATCATCTACTGGGAAGTCAGCTAGAAAATCTGCTATGGCCTGACCTTTCTCAGAGTGGCGTGGTCCAAAGTGGATGTCGTGTTCTCCATGTATTACTGATCATTCCTGAATACATCGAGATTTTTTGCGTTTAGATAAGATTTCACGGAGTGGATAGTTCGTTAATACCCGAACAACGTAGGCTTGGAAATACTGTTTTAATTTCTGCGATGTATAGATGAGGGCCAAAAGAAGCTTCTCAATCTTGGTGTATCTTGTTTCCGAAGGGGTCATAGTCTTGCTGATAAAATAGACTGGTTTCTCGGTATTTTCATTGAGTCGATGGAGGACAGTGCAGAGAGAAGTATCTGTGACGGCTATGTATATTGTTAGTCCTTCTCCATCTGTTGGTGTGCTTATAACTGGTGGTTTACCCAAATGTTGTTTGAGTTCGAAGAAAGCGGCTTCGCATTTATCCATCCACTCGATCTCGGGATCCTTCTTTGACTTTCCCCCTGATGTACCTTATTTAAGCAGATCGAATAATGGTCGGCATCTGTAAGATGATTTGGACACAAATCGGTTAAGTGCTGCGACCTTCCCGACTAGTTTATGAACATCCTTTTTTGTCTTTGGAGAAGGCATAGCTAAGAGAGCCCGTATACGTGATGGATCAGCTTCAATTCCTCGTTTGCTAATGAGGTGGCCCAATTTTTTTTCTGAATTGTACTCCGAACTGGCATTTGTCAGGATTCAAATGCATTTTATAAGCTCGCAAGATCACAAAAGTTGTTCGTAGATCTATGAGGTGGTCTTCTTTCTTGAGACTCTTGCAAAACATGTCGTCGATGTAAATCTTCATTGTTTTACCGAGCTGATCTTTGAACATTTGCGCCATCAATCTCTGATAGGTAGCGCCGACATTTTTTAGACTAAAAGGCATGACCTTATAGCAATACAGGCCTTGCTCGGTGATGAATACAGTCTTGTCTTGATCTTCATGGAAAAGTGGTATCTGATTGTACCCTGATGCAACATCCATCATAGAGAGGAGTTCGTGCTCAGCTGTTGAATCGAGCAGATGGTTGATGATTGGGAGTGGAAAGCTATCTTTTGGGGTGTGTCAATTGAGATCTGTGAAGTCGACGCAGATTCTGATATTGCCATTTTTCTTTGGAACTACGACGATGTTCGAGATCCAGTCCAGGTAAATAGCTTTACGGATAAGCCAACTTCAATCAATTTGTTGATTTCTTTGTTTACTTCGCCATGAATTTTTGGTGCTAAAGTTTGTTGCTTCTTCTTAACCGGTTCTGCCTTCTCTTTCAACTCGAGCTTGTGGCACGCCATGGCTGGATCGATCCCTGGCATTTCATGGAACGTCCACGTAAAAACATCGTGATTATCTGAAAGGAATTACTTGAGACCTGAGCGTTCCTCCGTGCTTAAGAGGGTCCCAATATAAGTTCCTCTTTGTATTCTGTTGATCTTGATATATTTTGTCGGTTCAGCGCTTGGCAGCTGATGTTTTGCTGGTACTGAATGTTGAAATTGCTACGCTGGAGCTGCTGCTGCTGGTTCGGCTTCAATTGTATTATCGCATGCTCGGGCTAATTTTTGTCTGCCTTTGATCTCGTAAATTCCTCCTTTCCAGTCGAACTGCAGCGCTTGATGATACGTGGAGGGAATAGGTTTCATGTTATGCAGCCATGGTCGTTCCAGGATGCCTAGGTAACAGGATTTTGTATTGATGACTTACAAAACTACGTCAAGAGTGACTGGTCCGGTTGTGATGGGAAGTGTAATTTTTCCAACCCGTTCTTCCTTGGATCCGTTGAATCCAGAGACATTGATGCCACTTGGCCCGACTCTGTCCGCTAAACCCATTTGGTCGATCGTGCTCTGGAAGAATAGTTCGATGCTGCTGCCGGTATCTAGCATCATTGTATGCAAAACTATGTTCTTCATTTTAACATGATGACGAGAGCATCGTGATGTGGGAAGTTGACGTGACGTACATCGTAGTCTTCGAAAGAAATCCCAGGTCGTCGGCTACTGGATTCTGGCAACAAACGAGCTTCTTTATCTACCATTGTTAGATCATGGCATTGTTTAACGCGCCTACATTTGGATCTGTTGGAGTGGTTGACTGTCTGAGTCTCAATAAAGTACATATGTTTCTCCTCATTCCCTTCCTTAGTCTGAACGACCGTGATTTCTGTTTTCTAGCTGCCATCTTTGTAACTTTTTACGTCCACAATATATTCGAGCATCTGACCATGCGAAAAAATACTTAGGAGGAGGAGTTTCAACTCGAAACATTGTTCCATGTCATGATGGTGGATCTTATGGTAAATGCAGTACGGCTTTCCTGGTATGGGTTAGAGAGTATTGGCATTTTTGAAGAGCTCATCCTTTTACAGTAGCGGATATATGTTGGCAATGGTAGTTGTTAACTGCGGTAGGCGTAGAATTGGTCTCTTTTGTCCTTGACGAGTTCGGTCATCATAGGACTTGAATCGTTTCTTATCGCCTCCATAGTCTTTACTGCTGTTGCGACTATGTTCTCCGGTATGATCATTGGCGGATAGAGCGATGCGCTGAGGTTTTTGTTTTGCAGTCGTCAGTCTTTCGAGGTCGATGAAGTCGTTGACCTTTTCTATCATATCTTCTAACGTCTGTGGCTTGTTGAGGATCAGATGTTCCATGACTCGTCCATCTATGTATAACGCATTGGTGAAAGAGGAGATCGTGATTATCGAGCTTTCGAGCTAGCCTGGAAATTTTTATGGTAAAAACCTCCAACCTTTCTCCTGGCGCTTGCTTGAGACTGAACAAAGAGTAAAAGACTTTTCTCCTTATCTTTATTATGCGAGTAGTTCTTGACGAACAGTTCGTGAAGTTGCTCGAAGGTGATGATAGAGCCCTCATCCAGTGTATGAAACCATCATAGTGGTTTGCCTTTTAAGCTGGTCAGGAATTGACGACAGATGATGTGGTTGGAGGAGGAATATTATTCCAAAGAATCTTGAAATTCTTGGACGTGTTCCACAGGATCTTCCCCTTCGTATTTCTGAATCGTCGGAGTGCGAAAAATGGTTGGTACTTCTTCGTCTAGCAACTCTTGTGCAAGTGGACTCTTCTGCAACCTTGAATAGTTGCTCCTCCCGTTGGCGAGTATTTGAGCGTCTAAGAGCTCTTTGATGCGTTTGTCCACCTGTTTTGGAGTGAGGTGTTGTCAAGACGTGACAGCTCATCTTGTTGTTGGGCCTTTCGCAGGGTTATGCTTCCTTATTGCTTCTCCCATGCGGTCATAAACTAAAATTAAGGGTTTTTCCCTATTTTTCTCCTCTGACGGTAGATCTATTACCTCTCCAGCGGGTATTGGTGGATTGATGTGACTCCGAGGCAGGACTTATTCTTGCTGAATCTGAGGAAGCGCGATATTTCTACCTTGATGCCTTAAACGATCATGGACTGATATTCTCGAGGCGGCGGGCAGAGCGTTCTGCTGCCTCGGATTTACCGTTATTTGAGCTTGTAGTGCTCTTATAGTATCCTGCATGCTGGCGAGCTGTTTCTCCATCCATTGCTCGGTTTCTGTCTGCGCAGCCGTTCGATGATCAGTTACTCCTTCAGCAGCGTCAGGCAGGGCGTGTTGTGATTTTTCTTGATTTGCCATCTTTGAAAGATAAGAGTAGTGAAAACTGGATCGGAGAACGCTGAGTGTAATCTTCTGTTCCTACAGACGACGCAAAATGTAGTAGCCTATTTTTGTATTGCACGAAGATAGCGCTTTACACCTTTGAAATCTTGGATGTTTAGTTATGAATGGAAAATAAGCAACACTAGATTTAGCGTGAAAAACCCTTGAATGGGTTAAAAACCACGACCTCTCTTGAGGATTTGAGAAAGAGAGAGAGAGATATTTTGATTGCTAGCTATTACAAAGAGAGAGAGAGAGATGTACAAATGATCTCTTAGAGGTTCTCAGAGCAGTCCCTTTTGATTCATAGCTATCTAGTCTTATTTATAGGTCTTATAATATGACCGTTGGTTACATTGATGAGGAACGTTACAATATCAGGTTTTGATGAGTCTTTATGGTAGACTTTTGTAACGTCTTGATACTTATTGATTTGTAATGGATCTATTACCATTATCTAGCTATAGCTTCATACGATCTCCTGTGATGCTTTGATATCTCCGAACTGTTGATGACAATGCGATCTCCAATAGTGTTCACGTGTATTCAAACTGTTGATAGATATCTGAGTATTTAGTATGATTTAATTGGGTGCTTCGTCATCCCCGAGTTGTAGATGAGGAAGTCTGTATACCGATCTCCTTGCTTTAGTCCTTGATTGGTTATCAGTATGTTTACTCGAGTTATGTGAGTTCGTATATCGGACTCAGTATGGGGATTAGAAATTAGTCCTTACAGTGTAGCATTAGTTTTGTTGCTAGAATTTATTATTTACTACTCAGAATTGTGCCACATGGAATATGATAAGGAGTATGATTGGTTAAATGATCCAGAGCCTTAGCTGCAGTTTCCAAAATATAAGAACAATTCTATTTGCAAGCTATAAAGATGTCGATACAAGCCACAACTTAGCTGCCGAGGAAAGGGTAATCCTCTGGGGGATTGGCCTAGCAAAGGGATTGCTTATTATATTTTTTTGGTGCTGCTCGGACAGCCATAACTGTATTGTAGACTTAAGATAGTGTAAGGGAAAGGAGTCATGTGGGAAACATGTGGGATTTTGGAACAAGTTCGTGACGAATGTTTGAAATTTTTGGATGTCAGTTTTTGTTTCGTGTCTAGAGAGTTTAACGAGCTTGCACATAAGCATACAGTTCTTGGTCGTTGACAAGGATTGTATAAATTTTATAATCAAACGACTGAAGGAAGTGTTTTTGCACTACACTTCGGTTTTTTCTATGAAACATTTTTTTGTCTGTGTACCAAAACTATAATAGCCTATTTTTGTATTGCACAAAGATATTGCTTTACACCTTTGAAATCTAGTATGTTTAGTTATGAACAGGAAACAAACAACACCAGATTTAGTGTGGAAAACCCTTGAATGGGTTAAAACCACGACCTCCCCTGAGAATTTTAGAAAGAGAGAGAGAGAGGTATATTTAGACTACTAGCTATTACAAAGAGCGAGAGGGATGTAGATATGGTCTCTTAGAGGTTCTCAGAGCAGTCCCCTTAATTCGTAGCTATCTAGTCTTATTTATAGGTCTTATAATATGACCGTTGGTTACATTGATGAAGGGCGTTACAATATCAGGTTTTGACGAGTCTTCATGGTGGATTTTTGTAACGTCCTGATACTTGTTGATCTGTAACGGATCTATTGACATTCTTTAGATGTAGTTTCAGACCGTTGGGAAGATACGATCTCCTGTGATGCTCGCGTACACATTATCTGTTGACAAGTGGAGGAGTATCTTATGTAGCGCAAAGTCACAAGTTACTTTGATATCTCCGAACTGTTGATGAAGACGCGATCTCTAATAGTGTTCGCGTGTATTTGAACTGTTGATAAGTGGAGGAGTATCTTTTGTAGCGCGATGTTATTGGATGCTTTGTCATCCTCGAGCTGTAGATGAGGAAGTTTGTATTGCGATCTCCTTGCTTTTAGTCCTTGATTGGTGATCAGTATGTTTATTCGAGTTATGCGAGTTTGAATATCGGACTTAGTACGGAGACTAGAAATAAACCCTCACAACTGCCCTCTCTCAGCCAATAGTAGGAGAAAACGTGTGTTGCGAGTGGTGTTGGTTGAGAAGTTCAGTCGTCTAAATTGAATGCTGTATTGATGGCCTCCATTTTATCTTGGAAGAATAGTAGTTTCGACTGTTGGGTCTCCCAAAAATTCCGCTTGAGACCTGTACTTGTGATGAATACCTTATTGCAAGTTGTAGAGTGCATTAAATGTTACTGGTATAAAATATGGTGAATAGTTGCTATCTCTGTTCACCCTGGTTAACGTTGTCAGTCTTTTAGGTTGGGTTGAGTAGTAGTGATGGTGACAACTCTGCGCCAAGCATATGATTTTAGAGTTCTGACAAAAATGGCGAGTCTGCAAACTCGCAATTTTGGCACCCAAAGTCTTTCGCTGCCGACTCCAATCCCTGTTCCTCCAACTTTCCATGGGATGTCGTGAGAAGAAGTAGAGGAGACGGAGGATGATTTTCATCAACTGTGGCGATTCCATTATGTGGTTTTGTTTACTGCTCACCGTCGGTTCTGTCTGCAGAAGCTTGCAGAAGATGCGGTGTTGGCAGAAGAAGAGAAGGTGGGGAAGTCGTCTCAGAAGTACTGTCGATACCCTGTGAAAGATTGGTTATTGTAACGGTGGAGGAGGTCCTTCGTTGGAAGCGGAGGTGGGGGTTATGGAGGAGTGGTGGAATTAATTTTGTCCTCTGCTTCTTTCCAATTCCCATCCTTGGGCTTTGAGTTTTTCTGCTGGGCCCTCCATTGTTTCTTTTCAAGTGTTACACTATCATCTGCAACGTAGGCTATTTTTTGTAGAAATCAAAATTGTCTGTAAAATTTGTAATCTTTATCTCCGAACTAGTTGAAGTGTTCGTTCTTGTAACTTGTTTCCCTTGAATAATAAATTTGAACTTCATTATCTTGTCTTGTAAGTACTTGAAGCTGCTTTTAGAACTGTTGTAAGACACCATTGAACAAATATCGAGCTAGTCACTGATGACATAGGTTAAAAATATGTAGGTCGTAGTGTTGATATATCCAAACTATGTAGGTCGCTCTTATATATGTGTGGCCTTATTGAGATATAGTGTTATTATGTCTGTGGAGATGTCAAGGTCGCGATCTCTTTCGTGCCATGAGCTATTTAGAGCCATGCCGTTGTTAACTTGAATACTTGTTATCATCGATTGAACTTGGTCGGAGCATTTGAGCACGCGCTGGATAAACTTGCTAAAGAAGATGTGAGAGCTGTTGATAATGAAACCATTCTGCGTGGTGAAGAGAGTTATCTGTTCTGTCATTGCATGTAAGGTCGGACGATTGATCATAATAAATTAATTTGCTTGTGTTGAGGTCGGTTCATCATTGCTTTCTGTATCTATGATAATTTTTGAATAAAATGGAACTGAAGCAGGATTTGCCGCTGATTTTTTACGTCTGTCAAGCCGACATTATGGTAAGTGACAGCTGTAATAGTTGTACTTAGGTTTATTGAACTGGAACCATGATATAAAAAAGTGTAGCAGGATCGTGCTATCGTAGAAGGTTGTTGCTGTAAGTAATCGTGCTGTAAGATCTGTGTAAATCTTCTTGGGCAGTGAGTCCGCAATAATGGCGGAGGAGAGGGACAAACGTGATAACAGAACAGGTTACCCCAAAAACCATTATGAGGGCAAACAAAAAGACGTGCCTTTTAGGAAAGATGATGTGGACACGTATCCCGAAGAGCTGTCGTTTCAGAAACTGAGGGGTAATATAAAAGCTTTTCTTCCCTCTTCACTTAAAACACAATCAGTTGCAGACAGAGGTAGAAGCATTTCTAGAGAGAGAAAATCTTCAAAATTTGAACGCAGTCCTCCAGTGCTGTGTGATCTTACTAAGAAGGACAAAGTTTTGTTGTCTGAGGTGTGAGCGGTGACCGGAGTCGACGACTGTTGCTCTTCTAGTTTAGGTTAGTGTCTCTGTTTCCATATTTTCTTATATTGTATTAGTTTCTTGAAAAACTGGTAGGTTGTGTTTATGAACTGTTTGGGTAGATTAATAATGTATTGGGTACGGCAGAGTGGGAAGGCCTGTTTTATTAATAAAATCTCTGGATAGATCTTCCCTTTATGTGTGGCAGATGCACTCAAAAAACCTGAAACCCAGTAGTAAATTTATTGTCTCTGCCAGTAGTAAGGAATCATCATCGTCTGATAGGACTATGGATGATTATGTGGTAATTGGTACTGTGACTGCTAACAATCCGTCTGTGTCTTCGGGGAGGGGTGTGGAATTGCATGTTGGGGATGAAACTGGGCAATTTTTTAAGTATCCCGAGAATGTAGATGTAGCAAAGAAATTTTTACAGTATAAAAAGAGTTTAAACGGAGAATGAGGGGATTAAGTGATGAATGCAGGGTTGTTGTTTAGAACTCTGGTAAGACCGAGTGGTAATGTAGAGCATTATCAGGTGTCTTCTCTAGATTGTTGGAAGAGAAGTATGGATATAGGTGATGATATAAATATCGTTTATTATAATGGAACTGGATCAAAGGTCGTAGAGGAAGGATTTCTCTGTTATTTGAACCAGGTCACATATGGGTTGAGTGTTCCCCTAACATTTTTCCATAAAGGGGAAATGAATGCACTAATGAGTTGCCTTGGTCAATTAAATGGTAACATCTTTGAGATGATGTGGGTTTGTGAAGTCCTTAATCAGAAGTGAAGAGACGGTGGTATTGCAAGATAATTCATTGCGGATGATGTCTTGAAATACTATAAGTTAAAGTATGTGAAAGATTCGAAGAGCGGATACTTGTTTAGTGATTCGGGGAGGCCAAAATTCTTTGATTTTGAGTCTTCTGGGAGGCCCTAGTGCGACCATCTTGTGATGTGAGGGGAAATTGTATGCAAGTGCCTGGGGAACCCGTGCTCGTGCTGATTTATAAGAATTTTAACGAGAGTAAGTATCTTCATTCTGCCTGTAGTTTGTCTCTTAACTTACTGCGAGCTGCTAACATAGTTTTGTTGTTGTTTTGGCAGAGCCTAAACCAAAATCTGTTGCTGATACATCGAGTTTGTTCGACATCATTAGTCGAGAAGGGAGCGAATTGAACAAAATTCTTGGAGAACTAAAAATTCGCAGAGAGAAGAGGCTTAACTTTGTAGTTGAAAAAGTGCAACGAGCTCATGAAAAATGAGCTATGGCTGCATCTGGCTCTTCTTATGCTGATGTTATGGAGATTCCTGCCTGTGCTGTGGGTATTTCGAGCACTTTAGTTTGGCGACCAAGAATGAAAAGTCAGTGCCGCCTTCAGAGCAAACAACACCTGTGCAGCTACCACCGGTGGGAACTGAGGGGGCTGTTGCTGATGTGAATTTGGCTAATCCTCTGAAGAAGTAAAAAAAGGAATCTGGGAAAGATATCCGAGCTTATTCGAAGGGTGTCAACCTCGAAGACGTGGAACAGGAGGCGTTGGACTTGGCTACGCGTGATCCCATCCGCCTAGATACTCAAATTCGATCCAATATTTCTCAGGTATGCAATGTGTTATTTGATTAAATCCTTTTCAGATAAAGATCCGACCTTGTAATACTATTTTGCTGTATTTGTGGTGCAACTTTCTATTGCTTGGAAGTCGACCGTGGAGGTGTTGAAGTTAGATGCTGCAAATTGTGCTGAACTTGTTCAGTAATATGATACAGAAAAAGCTACTCTAGAAGAGCAGTTAGAGCAGGAGAAAATGCTGTAGAGGGAGCAGTTTGAGAAAGAGAAGGTGCTGCAGAGGGAGTAGTTCGAGAAGAAAGCTGCCGCTACAAAGCAAGAGGTTGAAGATGAGATGAAAAAAGCTGCTGATATTGCGGTGGCTTCCCGCAATAAGTTGATTCAAGCCTTCTATGTCTGGGGTTTGAGCAGAGTGGATGTCGACCTTGCTCTTGCAGGGAAGTATGGCGAGATTGTCTTCCCAAGGGATGACGCTTCTCCAGTGGCTGAGCAGGCCCCGGCTCCTTCTGTGGATGATGATCCGACCAAGGAGGTAACAAGATCTAAATCTTGATTCTGTAGTTGTAGAATAGATCTTGAGACTTAATCAAAATTTGTCCTTTGTATTGGTGGGAAAACTGTTTTGGACGAGGTTTTAAAATTTATGTGATTGTTGTTCATATATTGTTATTTTGATGTGAATGTATGATTTGTATGTAGGAGGTAGTTCATTTGAAGGGAAAAGTGCTCGAGATGGAGAAGGCCTTGAGTCGGGCAAGGGAATCTATATATCGCACTAAACAGGTACATAATAAACTTGAATATGAGAGACGCCTTTATAAGTCAAATTTTGATTAAACCTTTAAGGAATTATTCGAACTTTAATGTAGATATGGGAAGATAAAAATTGAGAGGGATGAGGTTTTGCGAAAAGAGACCGATAGGTTCATTTTACTCCAAAAATCTCTTAAGGATAAGCAATTCCTAGATGAGAGTGATAAGTTAGAGTGCCAAAGATCATTATTGTCTTTGACGCTGTACTTTGAGGCCGAGGTTGATAGTGAGCGGGGTTTAAAGGAGGCCTACTCAGAACTGTTGACCGAGAGAGACATAATGCCGGACCCAGCTCGTGGGAAATTCTTAGCGTAAGAAGCTCACAATCGCCATAGTAGGGAGGCGCAAAGATGCTCAGCTCGGGCTGGAGTATCCATCATATGGGGTGGTGTAGGTTCATTGCCTGATGAGCTTGACTTTTGTAGGGGCAAAGGGCAATGAGGATTCTTTTCTTTGATATAAAAAAGGAGAATAGAAAGATCCACGCACAATTAGAAAATTATACGAGGCATGCTTCTGATGTACTGGAGCGATGCAAGGGTCATAATGCATGTCTGGAGTAGAGAGGCGCAAAGATGCTCAGCTCGGGCTGGAGTATCCATCATATGGGGTAGTGTAGGTTCATTGCCTGATGAGCTTGACTTTTGTAGGGGCAAAGGGTAATGAGGATTATTTTCTTCGATATAAAAAAGGAGAATAGAAAGATCCACACACAATTAGAAAATTATACGAGGCATGCTTGTGATGAACTGGAGCGATGCAAGGGTTATAATGCATGTCTGGAGGTAGAAAAGGTAGAGTGTGCTAGACTATTGCAGAACTCCGAGAAGAGAGTGACCTTGTTAGAAGCACGTTTACTAGATACGCAACAACGTTTACAATTATCCCAATCACGCTTGAAGAAGATAATTACGCCAAAGCGGGGGAAACGTGCTGCCGATACAGACTACGAACGTTCGATGGCCGATGTGATTACATTTTATGGGTCTGAGCTCGGGAGAGTGGCAAATTAATTTAGACGTCATATCTTGAGCAGTGGTAAAGATGTGGAAGTAGAGAATGAGATAAGGTTAAAAATATGTGGTTTGCAAAAAGGGATGAGGGTGGGGGAGCTTCAAACTCAAAATCACGAGCTGAAGACTCTGGGGAGGAGGAGGTCAAAGATCTGCTACCTCACACACGACATAAGACTCGTCTGCAAGAAGTTGTAATATTTAATGAACCTTTGCAAGTGGATGCTAGTGGTTGTAAGGTGCGATCACAAACCAACTAGATTGTGGCATTTGGTTGTACGTTGCCTTCGTGTATCATAGCTTGATGTTGTAATAAATGTTGTAGAATGATATGTCTTATAGGAATAAATATCTATTGATATATATATATATATTTTATCTTGTGATTTTCTCTTCTAGGTTGAAGACAAAGAGAATGACAACGTGGCTGCCTTATCCACGTCAAATAAAAAATTGTCTGCCAAGTTGCAGCAATGTTCATTGGCGGTTGAAAGAAAGACTTTGTTGAATTCAAAGCTAGAATCGGAGATGCTGGAGCTGCAGAGTCGACTAAATGCTATGACTGTAGAGTCATCATGTAAGGATGCCAAGATATTGACTGCTAATACCAAATCCGAACAGTGGAAAGAATCTCTGAAGAAGAAAAAGTCAGAGACCATGGCTGTGAACCAACAAGTGCTAGATCTGTTAAGTATGATTGAAAAACAGAAGAATGATCTGCTGTATCATCAGTCGGTGATAGCAACTACTACGGATCTCTTAAAGAAGTAAGATTCTAAAATCCGTTATATGCGTGAGCGCTTGAAAAAGTTGAACTGGGATTTGCGTGAGGCCCGAGATTCATGTCAGAGAAAGAACGACCGTGCCAAAACACACGACGAGGCATGTTTCAAGAGAGATTGAAAGCTTCGTGAGGCCATCGATAAGTGTAATTCGCGGATCGTTGCTCTTGATCGGGACAAGCAAGCTCTGGTACAGAAGTGCATCCAAGGTAATGAAGTTTTCGAGGAACTTCATGTTAAGTATAAGGAGTCGCAGAGGATGATGGACGCAGCTGAAAATGAGATCAATTATTCAAGGATGGTAGATAACAAGCTATACCGTTTGAAGCAGGAGATGGAGCACAGTGTGCAGATAACGAGGCAATATAGAGGCTCGTTGCTACAGGAGAAGAAATCTCTAGAAGCTCGGTGTAAAGAGCTTGACGACGAACTAAACAAGGTGAAAACCAAATTTTATGAAGCTACGCTGTTGACTGCGGAAAATGTTACGTTGCGTGCTATGGCTATGCTGCATGCTGATGTAGAGAAATTTTGAACAGAGCGTGAGTCGATCTTGGCTGCTACAACTGAATATGTCACAGAATATGACTTGCAGCTGGCACGGTTATCCTATATAGATAATTTGATGCCGAGGGTTATAGAATTGTTGAATGCACTTTCTACTATAGTGGATGCGACTAGTCCTTCCTCTGTCTTACTTTCATCTGGTCCTGGGGGGAGTTCGAATGTTGTATCCCCAAAGCGTGAGCAGTAGTTTCATTTGTAATAAGACAGAATGTAAGTATGTCTTTGCTGTAGAAAAATGTCAAATATTGTTGTTATCTCTATGTATAATCGAATTTAGTGATCCAACGATCGATCATATAGAGATTTAGTGATGTGGTATTGTAAGTCCGTTTAAACTGTATAACGTGTATAAGTCAATTTGAGCAAATCAATAAAGACCGTAATGAGATATTTGAAGGTCGCATTATTGCCAAGTCGAATTGATTGTCTCAATTAGCGACTCCCTGGGCAGCGTGTATGTAGATCCCAGTTATGGGTCGATCTAAACAACCGTGATGGGATATTAAATATTGCAAAGCTGAATGGCATCTTTGCCAGATCAAATTGAATGACTCAATAAGCGATCATCAAAGAGCGCGTATATATTTGAAGAACAATGAAGCAGATCCCGCTTATAAGTCGAGCTGAGCGACTGTGATGGGATGTGTATTGAATATTGCATAGCTGAATGGCGTCTCAGCCAGATCGAAATGATTGATTTAATAAGCGATCCTCGGAAAGCGCGTATATATTTAAAGAGCTATGAAGAAGATCCCAGTTATAGGTCGAGTAGAGCGCCGTGATGGGACATGTATTAAATATTGCATAGCTGAATGGCGTCTCAGCCAGATCGAATTGATTGACTCAATAAGCGATCTTCGGAGAACGTGTATGCATTTGAAGAGCTATGAAGCAGATCCCAGTTATAGGTCGAGCAGAGCGACTGTGATGGGACATGTATTAAATATTGCATAACTGAATGGCGTCTCAGCCAGATCGAATTGATTGACTCAATAAATAATCTTCGGAGAACGTGTATGTATTTGAAGAGCCATAAAGCAGATCCCGGTTATAGGTCGAGCAGAGGGACCGTGATGAGATATGTATTAAATATTGCATAGTTGAATGACGTCTCAGCCAGATCGAATTAATTGACTCAATAAGCGATCCTCGGAGAGCGCATATATATTTGAAGGGCTATGAAGCAGATCCCGATTATAGGTCAAGCAGAGCGACCGTGATGGGACTTGTATTGAATATTGCATAGCTAAATGGCGTCTCAGCCAGATCGAATTGATTGACTCAATAAGTGATCCTCGGAGAGCGCGTATATATTTGAAGAGCAATGGAGCATATCCCGGTTATAGGTCGAGCAGAACGACCATGATGGGACATGTATTGAATATTACATAGCTGAATGGCGTCTCAGCCACATCGAATTGATTAACTCAATAAGCGATCTTCGAAGAACGTGTATGTATTTGAAGAGCTATGAAGCAGATCCTGGTTATAGGTCGAGCAGAGCGACCGTGATGGGACATGTATTGAATATTGTATAGCTGGATGGCGTCTCAGCCAGATCGAATTGATTGACTCAATAAACGATCCTCAGAGAGCGCATATATATTTGAAGAGCTATGAAGCAGATCCCGGTTATAGGTCTAGCAGAGCGACCGTAATGGGACATGTATTAAATATTACATAGCTAAATGGCGTCTCAGCCATATCCAATTGATTGACTCAATAAGCAATCTTCGGAGAGCGTGTATGTATTTGAAGAGCTATGAAGTAGATCCTGGTTATAGGTCGAGCAGAGCGACCGTGATGGGACATGTATTGAATATTGCATAGCTAAATGATGTCTCAGCCAGATCGAATTGATTAACTCAATAAGCGATGAAGAACTATGAAGGAGATATTGTTGTAGTAGTAGGTCGATTTGAGCGAGCCATATGAAGATGAGTACAATGTTAAAAATAGATTTGCATCATGATGATGAAAATTTGCTTTATTCAGTGAAATCTGAAGTTACAGCATGTTTAATTTTGATACAGCTTCAGTCGGCGGGTATTTCATAGATTAGGTATAGGTTTCTTAAGATCCCAAACCGCTCGCGCCAGTTATGATGAAGGGACCATCCCAATTGTCTGCTAATTTCCCCACTTTAGGCGCTTTGCGATGTTGGGGATTTCTTTGAGAACGAGGTCCTTGATTTTGAATTCTCGATATCGAGCGCGCTTGTTATAAGACCGTGATAAAGTAAGATGCTATCCTCCCAGATTGACAATGGCTCTTTTACGTGTTTCTTCGATCATATTCAGGTTACATGCGATTTGAAATTCATTTTCTTCATCTGTCATCTCGTGATCGTGTATTGGGTGATGATACTGAGTGTGTATTAAGGCTTCTGTCTCGTAGGTCAGTAAGAATGGAGTACAACCTGTTGTTGTTCTTGGAGTTGTTCGATATGCCCAAAGTACGTGTGGTAACTCGTTCACCTAATTCCCTTTTTTGTCATTTAAACGTTTTTTGAGTCCGTCCACAATCGTTCGATTAGTAATTTTAGCTTGTCCGTTTCCTTGAGGATAGTAAGGGTTTGATGGGGAGTGAGTGATATTGTGCTTATTGAGGAACGCGACGACTTTGGAGCTAACGAACTGTGACCCATTATCGATTCTGATAAGATGCGGTATGCCGAACCGAATGATAATGTGTTCCCAAAAGAATCTGATGACTTCTTCTTCTCATTTTTGGCACAAAGGGACTGCCTCTACCCATTTAGTGAAGTAGTCCGTAGCGACCAACAAATGTTTTCATTTTCCTGGTGCTGTAGGAAATTCTCCTACGAGATCGAGAGCCCATCGTCTAAATGGCCAGGTGACTTGGCTTGAGTGTAATTCAAGCACTGGGGCTCGTATCTTCGGACTGTGATGCTGGAAAGCGTCACACTTACGTGCGTACTCGATCGCTTGAGCTTTCATCTTAGGCCAGAATATTCCTTGCGTTAACGCTCTGTTAGCAAGAGGTCGTCCTGCAGCATGGGACCCGCATGTGACTTCGTGTAGATCGTGCAAGAATTGTTGTGCTTCCTATTCAGATAGGCAGAGGAGGTTTGAACCAGTGACTGATATTTTGTAGAGGAGGTTGTCCCGGAAAATATATCTACGATCATTGTCGATTAATCTCTGCCGTTCTGTAAGATCCTCTAGGAGTGGGCCATCGAATTTGTTGTGAGGTCCAATGTATCTGATGAAATGCTGTCTCCAATCACTTCCAATCTCCTCGTTGCCCCCAGTATTACTGGCGTTGTATACGGTGGCATTAATGATGGGTTAGAAATGACGTCGATTTAAATAATGAGCTTCTGATCCAAATACCTTAGCGAGATAAGCGAGTGCATCTGAATGTCTATTTCTCCCCTTGGTAAATTTCTATAGAAATTGTCTAAACTTTGTTCATTCGTTCGACCACTACAGCAGCATAGTCAATCATTTTCCCATTGGCTTGATAGATACCCGCGTGATGATTGACGATCAGTACTGAATCGGTGTAGACAGAGAGCTCTGCTACGCCCAGTGTGAGTGCCATGTCTAAGCCATGAATTAGTACCTTATATTCTGCTAAATTTTTGGTTACTTCGAAATTGAGGTGATTGGATTTTTTGAGCCGATCATTGGGAGGAGTAATAAGAACAATCCTTACTCATGATCTGGCTGGTCCGATGGAGCCGTCCGTCAAAAGTCACCAACCCTTCTTTATTACCCAATCAGACTTTTCTTCAGGTTGTACTGTGAGTGGTTCATCTTTGTTTTCATCAACATCTTCTTCCCAATCGGGATCATCTACTGGAAAGTTAGCTAGAAAATCTGCTATAGCCTGACCTTTCTCAGAGTGGTGTGGCCCAAAATGTATGTCGTGTTCTCTGAGTGTTACTGACCCTTGTTGAATACGTCAAGATTTTTCGCGCTTAGATATGATTTCACGGAGTGGATAGTTCGTTAATACCCGAACAACGTAGGCCTGGAAATACTATTTCAATTTTTGCGACGTATAGACGAGGGCCAAAAGAAGCTTCTCGATCTTGGTGTATCTTATTTCAACAGGGGCCAGAGTCTTGCTGATAAAATAGACTGGTTTCTCAGTCTTTTCATTAAGTCGGAGGAGGACGGAGTTGAGAGAAGTATCTGTGACAGCTAAGTATACTGTTTGCTCATCTCCATCTGTTGGTGTGCTCATAACTGGTGGTTTACCCAAATGTTGTTTGAGTTCGAGGAAAGCGGCTTCGCATTTATCTGTCCACTCGATCTCGGGATCCTTCTTTGACTCTCCCCAGATGTACCTGTTTAAGCAGATCGAATAGAGGTCGGCATCTATCTGATGATTTGGACACAAATCTGTTAAGTGCTGTATCTTCCCGATAGTTTCTAACATCCTTTTTTGTCTTTGGAGAAGGCATACTAAGATAGTCGTATACGTGATGGATCAGCTTCAATTCCTCGTTTGTTGATGAGGTGGCCCAAGAATTTCCTGGATTGTACTCCGAACTGGCATTTGTCAGGATTCAAACGTTTTGTAAGCTCGCAAGATCAGAAAAGTTGTTCATAAAATATACCAGATGGTCTTCTTTCTTGAGAATCTGCAAAGCATGTCGTTGATGTAACCTCCCTTATTACGAGCTGATCTTTGAACATTTGCGTCATCAATCTCTAATAGGTAGCGCCGACATTTTTCAGGCCGAAAGGCATTACCTTATAGCAATACAGGCCTTGTTCAGTGATGAATGCAGTTTTCTGATCTTCAGGGAAAAGTGGTATCTGATTGTACCTGATGCAGCATCCATCATAGAGAGGAGTTCGTTCCCTGCTGTTGA
>JACGCM010000775.1:0-32736 GCA_014058105.1 Kingdonia uniflora | reverse complement strand
GGGATGATGATGAAGAAGAAGACTGTGAAGATATAGATTCAAGGGTTGTGAGCGGGATCGCCTTTGTCTCGTTAAAAAAGTTTTGACAAACGTGGTTGGAGAGAAGACTGCCAAGGGTCTTGGGAAAAACTTAAAAGTTTGTACCAAACGAAGAGTCTTTCGAATCACTTAACCTTAGGAGGGTTCATACGCTTAGAATGGATGAGGTACGAGCGTTGGTGATCACCTAGGTTCTTTGAATGGGATCGTTTCGGAATTGGAATGGATCAGAGTTAAAGTTAAGGATGAAGATAGAGCGCTTCAACTCATATAGTCTCTTCCATCTACCTTCAAGCATCTTTAACCTACGTTGATGTATGGGAAGGAAACCTTAAGTTTTGAGGAGGTTATATGTATGCTTCTTTCCAAGGAGAGAAGGCTTAAGGGCAGTAGATCCTTTATGGAAAACTCTGCGATGGTGGTTAGTGGGAAGAAAAACTTTAATAAGTTCAGAAAATGAACTTGTTGGAACTGTGGTCAATTGGGTCATTATAGATCGGATTCCAAAGCTTGGAAAGACAATGGAGCAACTCCGGCAAGAGGCTCCGAAAGTGACACTAATAAACTGGCAACGATTATTAGTAATGATGATGACGAGACACTTCTCATGGTAGCCGCTGATGATTCTCGCCACGATAGAAGATGGGTATTTGATAGTGGGGCTATAATGCATATATGCGCACACAAGGCATGGTTCAGTAAATATGCAAGGTGTGAGGATAACAAGTTTGTGTTGACGAGCGATGGCTCTCGAAGGCCGATTTCGGGAATGGGTGATATGCGCGTGAGGATGTTCGATGGACACATCGTAGTTCTTTATGATGTTCAACATGTGCCGAGTATGACTTATAATCTAATTTTACTTTCCAAATTAGATAATGAGGGTTATAATTATTCCGAGCGAGGTGGAGTAATGAAAGTTTATCGGAAGGCTTCATTGATCATGAAAGGAGTTTTAAGTGGGAACTTGTATTCATTGGTTGGTAAATCCGTGGGTGGAGATGTGAAGGTTACATGTACCGATAGAGCTATAGAGATTTCTCGAAAGGGGAATTTAGTTTAAGGTAGAGCAATGGCACAGTCTACAAAGATGATAAGAAAGTGGGTTCCGATTGGTGGGTCTAGGAAAAGCCTAGACTCGGGTGATTCTCTTAATTGAGAAGTTGCCCATAGGGGCAACGCGACAATGATACACAACGAATGCAGCAAATGAAATGGTTTTATCGCCGAGGTGGAGATTGTTAGGTTACGGCTCAAAAACAGGGGAAGTCGTTCGAACGAAAAAGTTTACGTTGAAGTCATTCGAACGAGACATAAGTCGTTCGAACGAGTAATGAAGTCGTTCGAACGAAAAACACTTTGTTTGTTTGTTTCTAAGTTCGTTCTAAAAAGGATTTATTCCAAAGCGGTGGTTTATCTCGTGATGTGTACTTCGGAGATGATCTAATAGAAAGTCTATAAATATAGAGTATAAGTTAAAGGCCTCTATACAGTGAGAAAGAGTTAGAAAGAGAAAAGGGAGAAATCTAGGGTTTTGCTCTGGAGAGATTTCTTGGGTTTTCTTTCTAGGGTTTCTTGTTAGGGATTATCTGTAAGGGTCAATGTGTGGTTTGAGTGATCTCTGGAACTTCTTGTGGCCCTAGTGTGATAATATATTCATTGTACTTATCGGGGGTGATTTTGATCCTGTTTAGAGTTTCCACCTAATATAAACCTTGTGTATGTGATTAATTGTTTTGGATTGAATTATCTGTAGTTAGTTTATAGATCTTTGGTCCTTGCTAATCGTATTGTGCTTCCGCATTGTGATTTGCCCCCTCGGTTCCCCAACATGAATCACTACAAATACAATCTGCCAGCTCAAAATTGAAATTTCTGACTAAATGCGATTAACCGATTTCGAGTAATTTAGGTCAAAATTGAAAGGGCCAATAATCCTTGAAACTAATTGTCAAGTTCTAACCTAGCTCAAGTTGATATGATAAGCAGTAAGGAATCAAAAACATAATGACAATCACCCTATGAGAATCTTTTCTCATGAGAAAAACCCACAGGTCACCGTCAAATTGCCCGATAACTAAAAATCTAATATTTAAACAAAATTACAAAAAATCAATTACTTACAGACTCGATAAGCACATCCAGTGGTTACCTCCCTTCTAATTAAAATCCTCACAATCAATTCTACGTTCTCGCAACTCCCTTCGATCTTACAACGTCTCGCTTCAATCTCCCATCAAAGCATCTAAGCTTGAAACTCACAAGCTTTTCAATTTAAGATTAAGTTTTTTAAATCTCCGATTGATTTAATTTGAGTTTTATTTCGCATTAAATAGCTCCTTGAAATCTCTCTTCTCTCTAAAATATCAAGCCCTCGAAAAAGTAATTTTTGGAAGAAGTAGGAAAACATGAAAAAAAAGATGTCTTTTATAAAATAAATTGAAAATGCGACCTCTGTTCGAACAGAGAAATAGTCTGTTTGAACAGACAATGTTATATTGGAACAAAACCAAAGATCCTATTCGAAGAAATAGCGTTCTGAGTAAAATGTTTGAACAAAAAATAGTCTATTCGAACATGGTCTATTCTAACATAATAAAGTTTTTTCTAACATAAACCTAATTTCTTCAAAAAAAAAAAAATGTAATTCCTTTTTGACCTTTTGTAAAATAATAACGGCTTGAGTATTTTAAAGCGAAGAGATACAAACCTCAACGTACCTATTCAATGTCAGTCTAGCTGTAGTCACTCCACGTGTACTCTCTGGCGACGAATAACTATGAGATAGTGTTAACACCTATTCTAGACACGAAATGAAACAGACTCCAAATATGGATATTTCAAAAATTACCCTCCCCACCCCCTAATTTAGCTTCCCCGGACTTAACAATAGATCCTTGACTTGACTCCAATGTCATAAACCCCAAACCCTAATAAAACCCCCAATAATAAAAAAATATAACCCTAACCCAACCCCATTCAATTCTCAATTGACCCTGAAGCATCCATTTTGGAGTTTGCTTCATTTAGTGTTTATAATAGGTGTCAGCACTACCTCGTGATTATCCGGCGTCAGTGAGTGCACGTGGAGCGATTATAGCTGGACTGACACTGAACAGGTAAATGGGTTTCTAACTCCTTGTTCTAGAATATCAAGCTCATCGTATTTTGCAGATTATGGTAAATGAATTAAGTATGTCTTTTTAAGAAAACAAATATTTATTCGAACAAGACTATTCGAATATTTTTTCTCAGCATTTTTTTAATTCAAATAGATTTCTTTTCTATTCAAATATTTCTAGGAACATGTCTATTCGAATAGATTTTATGTTGTTCGAATAAAATACTTCAGGTTCTTATTTATTCTAATAGATTTCTTCTTTATTCGAATAAAAAGGCTCGGCCTTTTATTTATTCGAATAGATTTATTTTTTTTCGAACAGAGAGCGTATTTTATGTTTTTCTACTTGAGAGAACTTTTCCTCTTTCATAACTTAACTTTTTTGAAAAACTTTTTTTTTGCTTGGGTTTTTAGAGTGATGAGAAATTTTTCTTGAGAGGTTCAAAAGAGAATTAAAATACTCAAATCTTTTATCAATTATCATTGATCAAAAAACCCTAATCATGAATTGAAGAACTTGAGGGGTTCAAGATTTAAAGCTACAACGAAAGATTGGAGTGAGAAGTTGCGAGAACTTGAAATTGATTGCAAAGAGCTTAATTGGAAGAAAGGAAACCATGGGATGTGCTTATCGAGTATGTAAGTAGTTAAACTCTTATAATTCTTTTTTAATAGTAGATTGTTTAGCTGTCGGGTGATTCGACAACGACCTGTGGGTTTTTCTCCTGAAAAAGGTTTCCCACAGGGTTAAAAATCTTTGCCCTTGTCTTTAAATTTCCAACTGCTTGCTTGGCATTAGATAATTGAATCAACTTGATTTAGGTTAAGCGTATACTATTAATTCAAAGGAATTCAGACCTATCGATTTAAACCTAAACAATCGAAATTGGTTAGTCTCAAGCGGCTAAAAATTTCAATTGGTACCAGAGCGGTCACGCTTCGAGGTTTAACAACCTAAGCGTGGATCCCGGATAGTTTGCTTGAGAATAATGAGTTCCGAGAAGTTTGGAGGTCCTGTAAATCGCCCTCCACTCTTTGATGACAAAGACTACCCATGCTAGAAAGTCCGAATAGTTGCATTCTTACAATCAATCGGAGAAGATGTATGGATTACTATTGAGGATGGATGGACACATCCTACTATGATGCAAGGCGCACCAGGGAGTGCTATTGAGGTCCCTAAACTAAGGAACCAATGGTCAAAGGAAGAAAATGATATTATTGGTTATAATTCTAAAGGCCGCAATGCTATCTTTATGACTGTGAGTCAAAGTAAGTTTTAACATATCACTGCATATACCACTTCTAAAGAAGCTTGGGACATCCTAGTTCGAACTCATGAAAACGATGATACAGTTAAAGAAAGTAAGCTTCAAATGCTTACTTCACAATTTAAGAATATCATAATGAGTGAAAACGAACCCTTTGATGAGTTCTATGCGAGACTAAGTGATATTGCAAACCCTAGTGCCGTATTAGGAACAGCGTACTCCGATGTTCAAATTATTTGCAAAGTTCAAAGATCTCTTCCTAAGAGCTTTAGATCCAGACGTGATGCTATCGAGGAAGCACGGGATCTTAAAAAAATAAAACCCGATACATTAGCTGGAAAATTACGAACGTTTAAAGTCGAGATGAAAATGGAAAACCCTGAGAAGAACAAGAATATTTCTTTTAAATGTTCATCTTATTCTTCTTCTTCTAAGGGTACCGAAATAGTTGGTAACTCATCTGATTCAGGTAATGATGATGGGTCTGATATGGATTCATAGATTGCCTCTATAAGCAATCAGCTTAAAAACCTTGTGATAAACCATCAATTTCAAAAATTAGGGCAATCAGTGAATTACAAGTCGCGAACTCATGATCATCTTAAATCGAATAACCGGCAAACCAACCTTGACACTGACCTTAGTCAAGTTAAATATTATAAATGTCACAAATTTGGTCATTATGCCCACTGCTGTCCTAATAAGAAATCTGGAACAAATCATAAAGCTATGAATATTAGTATTACTTGGGATGACAGTGATGATAAACATGATAACAATGAGTGTAAATCCCAAGTAGTTGATAATGGACAATATTGTGCATATCCGGCGTTTCTTAATTGTGGCAATAATAACTTGGACGTTTTTAAACTTAAATTTTTTGATGAAAATCAGAGTAATCAAGAACAAAATGAGTTTGAAGACCTTAATCTTGAGGACTTGTATGCTCAGACTCTCGCCAAGTATATAAAACTCGGTAAACTTAACAAAGTCTTGAAATACCAAGTTAATACACTTACATGAGAAGTTCAAGACAAAACTGAGAGTACAAGTCACGAGATAGAGGTACTTGAGAATGAGAAACAAGGCCTTCATGACAAAGTTGTGTTTTTAGAAAAAAAAAGTTAATGATACAAAGGAAAAAATGAAATCAACTTTGGATGAACTTCATTCGGCCAAGCTTGATGTAGTTCTACCTCAGTAGAAACTTAAGAAGTTCTATCATGGGGCCAAGAACATTGATAAAATGTTATGTATAGGAAAGACGGATAGTAACAAAAGGAGTCTTGGATATGAGGAACCTCTTCCTAATGCCAAGACTCCTCAAACCACTAACTTTGTGAAAGCAACTGCTTCTACTTCGGTGCCCAAACATAACTTGATATCCACTACTCATAATCACTCCAAATGGGTCTCTTACTCTTAGATTTATTATTATAGTATATGTGGTCGAAAGAGACATATTGCATCTTACTATAGATTTGTTGGACCCTATCAACCATATGCTCGCCCTTTCAATGGACAAAAATATAAGTCTAATGTGATTCCTAAAATGTGAAAAGTGAGAATGTGCCTAAATGGTTTGCACAGGAGACCTCAGCTCAAAGGATTCTTCGAAACATTTGGCTATGAAAAAATGATTTGGCACCATATATAAGGTGCAATGTTGCTCAAATAAGGTAATGAATATCAACTGAGAAGGGTTATCAGTATTCTTCATTGATTAGGTACATTTCTTACCCTGTCTCAATTTGTTTTTAGTTTTATTTTTTTCTTTCTTTTTAGGACAGTAGGGTACTATTTTTATTTTATTTTTGCATTTTTGCACTTTGCACTTTAGGAGCATTTGTATGTAGAATATTCTTGCTAGACTTAGATTTTGCTTTTGCGTTATATTCATTCATGGGATAATTATTTGGTAAAATCATATTTCACAATAGTCATTGATTCTCTTGTTTAAAGTAAAAGCTCATTGTGACTAGAACCACGTGAGGATAACTGTAAAGACTTCGTACCTAATGTTATGTGAGGATCTGACCTTATTTATGAGCTTCAAGTGTTATGAAATTTACTCTTCTTTTTGATCGTGTTGTTTGTGATCTCGTTTCGTTTTCTTACCCAATTGTCAAATAGTACCATCAAACTCAAGTTATACTAGTGAAACCTTCATATTTTTATTTGAGGCAAAAAAGTGACGGTGTCCAACCGAAGATATGATAATAGACATTTTTTTCTTCTCCCATTTTTGGCCTTCGTTATTTCTAACCTTATTTTTATCCATTTGTAGCCCTTTGTGCCTTAAAATATGTCTTTTCATTTATTTACCAAAATTCATTATTATTTTACCCATTTGTTCTAAGACTATTTAGTAAAAAAAAAATATGTGTGATTTTTGGGGAAAGATGAAGAGAAGAATACAATGAGTCCCCAAATGACATTTTATTATCTCAATAAAAAAAAGGGATGTGAAGAGGTATGTTTGTTTATGTACTTCATAAGAAAGAGGATAACAGAAGGTGAATTTGCTTTCAAGAAAAATAGAGAAGTAGTATAACTAGAGTCTCAGAATGTCAGCAAAAACACCTACTCCATCATATGCATACCCGTACCTACATTATAACCTATTTAAAGACCTATTTGATCTTGAGTTAGGCTTTGTCAGTATTAGTGGAGATTGTAGATAAGGAATCTAAATTAGTATAAACTTGACACAATTAGTGAAAAATGGGTTTCCTTTTCATGAGATCTTCTAGCTCACAGTACTTTGTTTTTATGATGAAATATGATTTTTATTGCGTTATATTCATATTCATATTCATATTTCACACTGAGTATTTGCTAGTGAATTCTCAGTGATTTTTGAGTAACCATCCTAGTGAGGCCAAAGTTAAAACAACTTTCCAATGTAGTATTCTAACTATGGCTGAGTAATACGTTAAAAACTGGGTATCCATTTGACTATGCACACATACACACCAAGTAATTCATTTAGTGATTGTTTTATAACATATTGGTAATGTCTTGGTCTTTATAGGATATTTTAGATTCATTAATTTTTTATCATGTCTTATGTTTAGGGGGAGTGTTGTCTTCTTTTGCTTACTTATTTCAAAGACACTCCCCATGGGTGTTTTCCTTTTATCTCATTTTACAGGGGTTACCATTATTTTGAGGGGGAGATCCATATTATTTTGGGGTATTGGTTTTGACTTTTTTAGTATCCTAATAGAATATCTTTTCAGAATATTTGGTCTGATAATTACTGGTATATATTTATCATTTATTATGTGTTTAACTCACTCAGTGACTGTTATACATTTTATTCTATTGGTTTGCTTCTCCTTTTATTGGCTATTTACCCTTTGTTCATCTCTACCAAAAAGGGGGAGAGATGATCCTAACAGGTAAGTTATGTCCTTTTTTATGGATCCCTTATTTTAAATGAATGGTTACGTGATGTATCTTGTTTAGTGTGTAGGGATTCCAGAGTATATGCTATATAAGATGAAAGTGGAGCTTTGAGTATGGATGTTCAGTGATTAAGTCAGTCCATCGAGTTTGTACTTTTCTTTTATTACCTATAGTTCTAGTTTTGACACAAAATAAACTAAAGGGGGAGATTGAAACATCTATTTTAGAGTTTGTTTCATTTAGTGTTTAGAGTAGGTGTCAGCACTATCTCGTGGTTATCCGACATCAGTAAGTGCACGTAGAGCGACTGCAGCTGGACTGACATTGAACAAGTATGTGAGTTTCTAACTCCTTGTTCTAAAATATCAAGCCCATCGCATTTTATAGATTATGGAAAATAAATTAAGTATGTCTTTTTAATAAAACAGATATTTATTCGAACAAGACTATTCGAACATTTTCCCTCAGCATTTCTTTTATTCGAATAGATTCCTTTTCTATTCAAATATTTTTAGGAACATGTCTATTCGAATAGATTTTATGTTGTTCGAATAAAATACCTCAGGCTCTTATTTATTCGAATAGATTTCTTCTTTATTCGAATAAAAAGGCTCAGCTTTTTATTTATTCGAATAGATTTATTTATATTCTAACAGAGAACGTGTTTTATATTTTTCTACTTGAGACAACTTTTCCTCTTTCACGACTTAACTTTTTTGAAAACCTTTTTTTTTGCTTGAGTTTTTAGAGTGAAGAGAGATTATTCTTGAAAGATTCAAGAGAGAATTAAAACACTCAAATCTTGTATCAATCATCATTGATCAAAAAACCCTAATCATGGATTGAAGAACTTGAGGGATTCAAGATTGGAAGCTTCGACGAGAGATTAGAGCGAGAAGTTGCGAGAACTTGAAATTAAATGCAAAGAGCTTGATTGGAAGAAAGGTAACCATGGGATGTACTTATCGAGTCTGTAAGTAGTTAAACTCTTGTAATTCTTTTTCAATAGTGGATTGTTTAGCTGTCGGGTGATTCGAAAGTGACCTGTGTGTTTTTCTCTTAAGAAAGGTTTCCCATAGAGATAAATTTATTTGCCATTATCTTTAAATTTCCAACTGCTTGCTTGGCATTAGATAATTGAATCAACTTGGTTTAGGTTAGGCGTAGGCCATTAATTTAAAGGAATTCGGACCTATCGATTTAGACCTAAAATAATTGAAATTGGTTAGTCTTAAGCGGCTAGGAATTTTAGACCCAATCATCTACAACTACCACAATCACAATAAACATCAAAATTAAAATTAAAAAAACAACAACAACCAAGCATGAGATACCCAAACCCAACAATAGATTCAAGTCCCATCCAACACTCAATCACAAAATCATCCAAAATAAACACATCTAACATTATCAATTGATGATGATAACCTAATCAACAAAAACACGTCGAAAATAAAACAAAATTGTTACCGCAAACAAATTAGGTTGACTAAGAAACACCTCTTTCGAAGTACTGTAAAGCTGCTTGATTTCTAACTCAGTGAGCTGACCATGCCTCGGTGTCCTCCTGTTCTTTGCATCTAAGAGTCTTCTAATGATGTCGTCCAACAAAGTTCCATTGATCGCCATAAAGAGCTTGAGAGAGAATAAATCGTAAAACGCCATATTATTAGGCATTAATAACGATCGATGACAGAATTTTCATGAAAAGAGCCAAATCATTTAAAGCTTTTAAACAAGAATCAATGACAAAAAATTTGTTGAAGATCCGACGACTGGGTTTTATAGTTGAGATCGAAAACAAATCCGAGCCATCAAAATAAACCTCAACACACAAGAATTGGGTAGCCGACAATATGTAGTAGATATTGGTCGATCACCTGTATTCTTAAAGCAAACGCAGCAGGGTGTTGGTTTGAGTTGTGTTTGCAAACCCACACTCAAACTCACACTTTGAGTCTCCCAGCTGCGAAAGTTTTAGTGTGAGTTTGCAAACGTGGCGCTACAGTAACTCAACCGAGTGTGAGGAGCTCACACCCAAAATAAATGAGTTTGGTGGTGTTTAGATTACCGCGCGGTATACCTTTTACCGCGTGGAAAATTCGAGCGGTAAAAGGAATACCGCGCGGTAATCTAAACTCTTCTAATCTCAATTATTTTTCTCATCACTCCCTGGCTACTTCTTCTTCCCCAAAACCAATTGCAGAGTAGAGGAGAACCTCTACGCTCTCCCCAAATGGTGAACTCTGACACCAGTAGTAACAGATTACCGCGTGGTATAGACTCAGCTCGAATTGGTTGGAACTCCAAGTCGTATAGACTCCGCTTGAATTGGTCGAGTAGACTCAGCTCAAGTTTGTTTTTTTGGAACTTTTAGGTCGTTCCTCTCATAACTTGTTCGAACGACTCCAAGGTTCGTTCGAACGAGTTGGCGTCTTTTGAAGGGGTTCAATCTTCAGATTCTCCGGGATCAATGTTGTAACTTCTCATTCATGAATAAATAAAGTAGAATGAAAAGTACGCTTTTATTGTAATTTCTCCGTGCAGTTGTTACAAAATTGGAAACATGCTTTAAGGGTTTGCTAATGGACTCAACATGAATTAAACACGCTATCAACTAGACAAAGTATTCAAGCCGTGAATTAAAGCCTCAACTTACTCAGTATTCATCAAGCATGCATTCTCTAGCGTGATTGTATGATTTAAGCTCAACTATGTTAGCTCCAATGGTTACTTACATGTTTTTTTTTTTTTTTAAAGCTAGCAAATTAACCAACCAAGCTGGGAACAAGGCAAGTATTAATTGGGTCTAGCAACAAAACCCAAATAAACAAACTAACAAAGATACATTCTGAGTTTAACAAGAGCACTCCTCCAAAATAGATGTTTAAGATATTAAATTTGGAGACCAAAACTTTAACAGGACCATCGTCATAAGCTGAATCTGGCCTATCACTTCTTCTCTTCCTTCTCGGCCTCCACAGCTCTCTTTGCCCTGACACCAACGTAGCTTGCCATAGGCCTTGAAGTTTTTCATTTCTTCACTGACCTTCACAAACTCGAGAGAAGGTTCTTCACAGTGATGGGTATGAATGATCCCTGGACTTGAGTGGCATTGGCAAGCTCCTCAGCAGTTGAGTCTCCAGCTTTGAACTTGTTTACACGCCTTGGGAAGACCACAAGTTTCTTCTTGTAGGTCTTGAGCCTTTGTACATTGGCTTGGAGACCCTACAAGGAACGGTTTCTCCTGCGGTGATCAACAGAAATGCCAATAGTTGGAGCAAGTTTCTTTGGGATTCTTGCAGCCTCGAGTTCTTCTAGTGAAAATCCCATGCCAGCCCTAATCTTCATGTTGTACTTGAGGGTCTGACCGTGAACAATAGGACATAGAGGTCCAGCTGTTAGCCTAGCCGTGGGAAAATCTTCACGGCTTTCACTTGCCTTACTTACATGCTAATATGTTGCAAGCCTAATCAATGTTTTGCGCGTTCTAGCAATTTGCATGAATCCATTACGAAATACGAAAGTTGTTTACCACTTGGTAGGTCATAAGTCATCGAGGAAGGGACAGTTTAACCTGATTTTTAACGGGGATTTGGATGACGGAAGAGGGTGATTCCTAGGGCAGGGGAAGAATTGCATGCAATTAAGGTAAAAATGTAGAATCCTTTGCCCTCTTCCCTTCAATCATTTTATGGACTAATGAGCTAGATTATCTTGTCACCAATACTTACACGGTCGTGGATATCCTGTCACCAATATTTTCGGTGAGCCACTGGGCATGACTCATGCCATAACAATGATATAAGCACGCTAACCCACAAAGAGTTGCCCTAGCAAAATCAGAAATGAGATATCAGCTTATTGTATCTAGAAACTAGAAAGAAGGATGTATACACAATCAAATACCTATTCAACATCTAATTAACAAAAGAAAAGATAAGGCTAGGGCATGTTTACTTTTTTTTTGAAACGTTCAAGCAAATGTTTACACACGCTTCATATGAAAAACACACTAGCTATTCAACATTGTATAATTTAACTTTTAATCCACGCTGGGAAGTCAAAGTCGTGCAGGATTTTCGTTCGCTAAGGATGAGATCACAATATTGAAACTTAAATGATACTGGTGAAAAAATGAATTTGGATTTGTAAATTTCTCCACTATTTTCCTATTCCGCTCCAAAAATATTGTTGACATTTCAATGAAAATTGGTCCATTAGCATTATGATATATTATCCTGATATATATCCAAAATAAATATACCAGGAAAATATCACCAAAAAAATGCAAATATTAAGTTTTTTTTTATACCACATACATTCATCCCCTTCTTAAAATGAAGAAAGGTAGCATAAGGTTTTAGCCAGGTGAGCAATGCCATCCATTTGGAAAGAGTAATTATTTTTACAGAGGCAACTGTTGATCAAACGAATTAATATATATATCACCCTTCTTTTCCATAAGGTTTTAGCCAGGCGACAGGCGACCGTAGAGTGTTTTCATAACAAGCAGATTAAAAACAGAAGATGTCACAAATTAATATATATATCACCCTTCTTCTCCCTAGTCTTTCCGCCGCCGCCAACTCGGAATACTTCTCCTCTCATAATAACCTAATTTGTCACAAATTGATATGAATTTTTTTTTTTAAATAACAAAACTTATAATAACCTAATTTGTGTGTCCTCCTCTCATTCTAGAACAACAATACCAACTTCTATAAATCGACTACTTCTCCTCTCATCTTCATTTAAATCTCCCGCCTCCTCCCTTCAACAACAACAATGGCATCTCCAGCAGTTCCCCTCTCTCTTCTTCTTCTATTCGCCATTTTATCAAACACTTTCGCAGATCCTGACCTACTCCAAGATACCTGCGTTGCTGATCTCTCTTCAGGTAAAAAAACTAGCTCTAATTTAGCTTTCTTTCTCTAAAAACACTCAAATTTGACTAAATTGAGAATTGGGTTTTGATATTCAGGTGTGACGATCAATGGGTTTGTTTGTAAACCCTCAAACAATGTGACTGCAAACGATTTCTTCTTCGACGGGTTGAAGAATCCAGGACAAATCATCAGCCCACTGGGTTCAGTCGTTACACCTGCAAATGTCCTAAATATCACTGGGTTAAACACTCTAGGAGTGTCTTTAGCTAGGGTCGATTTTGCGCCGGGCGGGGTAAACCCGCCCCATACCCACCCAAGGGCCACCGAGATAATTTTCGTCCTGGAGGGAGAACTAGAGGTTGGATTTATTACAACCGCGAATGTGCTCATATCGAGGACGATTATGGTTGGAGAGGTCTTTACTTTTCCAAAGGGTTTAGTACATTTTCAAATAAATAATGGGGCTGGGAACGCGGCGATACTCGCCGCGTTGAATAATCAATTGCCAGGGACCCAGGCTATCGCAGTAACGCTATTTGCCGCGAGTCCACCGGTCCCAGACAATGTGTTGGCTAAGGCGTTTCAAATTGGGACTATGGAGGTTGATAATATTAAGTCGGGACTTGCTTCGAAATACTAAAGCGAGATTTAGCGGTTCCGGTGATTGTAAAATAAAATGTGAATGAGTTAGAGATATACTCCTCCAACTCCCATTACTTGTTTATGATGTGATTTTAATATTAAAATAAAATGTGAATGGGTTTTAAGTTTCCCTGCTTGTCCAGTTCGATTACAAAATCATGCATGACCCTTACTTAATCTGCATGAGCTTTACTTGATGGAAGTGAGAGGGTTTTAACATCAAGTATAATATATCCAATGCTATCTCTGCCTGTAAAACGGCATATCAGATCCTCAAATCCAAACCTTCGAAATTACCCTCAAATGGCATAACAGATACTTCCATCCAAACTCCCAAATGACACGTAAAACTCCATACCAGATCCTTTTATCTAACTCCCCAAATGACCCAAAATATAGTAATCGCCATTTGACACGGCCTCTTGGTGGCTATTTTAATCCCACCAAGGATGTGCACAAGGCTGGTAGACTGCTAGTGATAGGAGGCTATATCTCCGGAAAAAATATGCCGAACCCATGGATTATTGGTTCCAGTATCCCCATTTTGTTGCACATAAACGAATGAGATATAACACCAGTTAGTTAGAATCTTGCATAGTGTCGCTGCTTGACTGAGGAGATCAAAGCGGCCTGGCACTCCAGATTTCAAAATCCAAGCGGCATGAAGGATTAAAAGGAGCTACGGACTAAGATTCTATCTTGTGTGTTGATCAATTTGCATACCATTTTACCCTCTTGATAGGAATAAGGCTAACAAGTTATATTCAGGGTTTTGTAGTAACTCCCCAATACAGTGAAGCCGACAGTGAGAAGGACTCATTACAATAGAAGTCTAATAAAGAAGGAGAAAGCTAACCGCAACTAGGTTTGATGTCTACCATCTGGAATTGCAATCAGAACTATGTTAGACGGTCTAAAGTAAGGAACGTCACATATAAAATATCCTTTTCTCTCCAGCTGCAGTATCTCCCCGGGCTTCAAATCGCGCATATTTGAATCTCCAAAGGTTGAAGTATCTCTTCTCGTACAGTGACTAAGAACATCAAGAAAATCCTCCCCTTCTTCCAACTGCATTGTCATACAATATTTTACGGTACTTTTCAATATCGCAAATTAAACTAAAATGAAATGTACTACTATATATGGTACATTATGCTTTATAACTGAAAAATTGGGATTATAGAAGTAATCATGATGCTATTATGTTGCTGTGCACGGTGATTAGCCATATTATATCATAAGTTCCGGCCAGAGACATATCGCTACAACACATTTTTTGAACCATTCTTCATCGATATTTGTTGGAGTACCATATAGTCTATTAGTCCCACATCGGGTACTAAGTGTTGGAGTATATGTCATCATATACTCTATTAGTCCCACATCGGGTACTAAGAGCGCTAGAGACTTATGTTCACTTCCTATATAATGATGCTTGGTTATAATATAATTAAATCAACTTAAGTGTGAATAAACTTCCTCTTATTTATTTCTACATGGTATCAAGGCGGTTTTGTTCTTGAAGACATCGTTTTTGCTTTGTTTTCGCTGGCGGTGGCTATTGCCGTCGTCAGACCATCGATGTTCAATTTTAATCTTCTCATGAACTGTAAATCAGTCGTTCCTTGTTTCTTTTTTTTTTTGTGTTAAAATAATAAAATCGTTTGATTTTCTTTCTTTATAGTGAGAGTTTTTATCTCTTATCTATAGTTGTTATCTCCTGCCCTAACTACGGTTGCATTAAACTGTTACTATTATCAATAAATTGGATATGAAAATGATTTTACTAACCTCTTCTCCTACTTTTGCAAATTCTCTTGAGCTTGAGTGGAGTCTTTCCTTGGATTAGATACATACCTTTATGAGATGGTTATCTGTGTTGCAGCATCCAAGAGGGACTTCCCCTCTATTTAACCTAATAGGGTTTGAATAGTTTTCTCATTATACCCTCAAACCCTAATAGAAAGAGTATCACTAGGTCCCACTAACCTTAATTTCGTATAGAATTGGGCACAACCAATAGCACCTTACGATCTATTAACATGTGTGCTCGTGAACTGGAAGATAAAACATTGAGTAGTGCCGGTATAGATGGAAAATCTAACAAGACTCCATTAATCCCATACGCGTAACATATCCCCTGAAGGCTGGTATCAAAAGTCCCTTAGTAAGCGGATCAACGATCATCTCTAGTGTCGACAAATGGTAAATCTCGATAATCTGTTTCAATACTTTATCAATGACAACGTGATACTTAACGTCAATATATCTATTATCCATAGTCATGTTATCATTCTTTGCATACTTGACGGCAGCCTCATTGTCACAAAAAACTCGCAACGGTCTAGAAATCGAATTAACAACCTTCAGCTCATAAATAAACTTCTTAAGCCATACGGCCTGTCAGGAAGCCTCATAACAAGCCACATACTATGCTTCCATAGTCGAGGAAGCTACAAGTAACTGTTTGACATTTCTACATGAGATAGCGCCATGAGCAAGCTTTAAAACATAACCAGAAGTAGATTTCTTGTCATTGTGCATCTCGGACTCAATCCCCATCTTCGACCATCCTACGACCACTCGATCTCGTCAATGTGCACGTGGCACATTTATGCGGCAGTTACAAAGAAAAAGAGTTACTCAAGCCGTAACACAAATCATTATGAAGACTAATCAAAACCATATATTGTAAGGTTCGTCATTAAAGCAGATAACGGTCATATTATAAGACCTATAAATAGGTCCATATAACTACAGAGAAAGAACAAACTTTTCCTATCAAGAAAGTTTCTACAAAACATCCTTGTAATAGCTAGCATTCTCAATAACATCTCTCTATTTCTAAAATCCTCAAGAGAGGTCGTGGTTTTTAACTTATTCAAAGGTTTTCTACGCTAAACTTTTATGCTAGTTATTATTAGCGTTTCAATTACATCTAGTGTAAAGGCTAAGTTCGAATCCCGGAATTAGGCTATTACATTTGGCGTCGTCTGTGGGAAAGGCGAAGGACCAGCGATTGACATTTATTTGGAAACAACGTACCGTTGAATTGATGTTTGGCAGCATGATCTCTGCCAATTTGTGTTTGCTTGATAACAAACCTCGTTACAGGAGGCCGAAACTCATCGCAAAATCGTCGAGTATTATGGCGTATACAATGTTCAGATCTGTCACTCGATTCGTGTATTCTCTTGCACTCGAGCTTTGGGTAATGGCTCACTCGAGCTCCAGCACAGAGAGCTCATACATCTGATTTAAATCGAGCTCTGAATAATTGCTCACTCGAGCTCCAGTGAATAATGGTCGATGTAGGCCGAAGAATGACATGTGTCTCTCTCTCTTTCTGACTCGAGCTTGGTCTTCATTCGACCTCATCAATGGCAGGTCTTTGATCGGCCTCCACAATAGCAGGTCACTATACTCCTATGACTACAATCCTCGAAGTTGAGCTCCGCATTTTTATACCCACAATTTGAAAAAGGTCTTTGCATCGAGTTCAAGTTTTGTTCGACCTAAACAATGGTAGATCTTTGATCGACAATATCAATCCCTTCATGGTGTTTCAGATGCTCAACTATTTTCAAATTGCTGATATTCAAAGATTTACACAAATTATCAAACAATCATGAACATCTCAGATAGTCTTGCTGCAACATATCTAACAATGTCGAATAAATTTCATTCGTTGCCGTCGTCGACGTCGAATTCAGTTTTACCTTTTGGGGTTAATTCGATAGAGCATTATGTGTCGGAGATGGATACGCTCGCCGGGGTTGCGAGTTCTTAACAAACATACTATCTCGACTCAGTTTAGAAGAACGATGGAAAGGTTTCATCATCGTTGGCAAATCATGGCTGCATACATGCAAAAACCCTTCTCTCTACTTTATTTTCGATCTCGAAACCCGATTCAAATCGCGCCATCTTCTATCCTTGACTTTCGATAAAATAACTAGCCCTCGCGATCTCATTAGGCTTAGCGTCGTTTATATTTATCTAAAATATGTTATCATTGCACAACAGAGTGATATATAGAGTTCCCCTATACATCAAGCTTGGGAGGTCTAGATCTCGTAAACGAACTCGAATGCGAGCTCTAGTTATTTGCTCACTCGAGCTTGACAACAAATATCGTTGCAGGAGGCCGAAACTCGTCGCAAAATCATCGAGTATTATGGTGTATACAATATAATGGCGTACACAAGGTTCAGCTCTGTCGAAACAGCCATTAGAAGAGCTCCATCTTCATCGATAAATTCTCACATCTTATTCCGTCTTAGCTCAGCTTGGTCAAGCCTTGATATGCAACAAACCACATCAACAACGAGAAGACGTTGCTCCTATTTTCCAACAACAACAATACCAAGTTGTTAATCAGTTTGCGAATCCACGGTTTCAATTACAGGGGCATTATACTCGTATTGATTTTCTTTTATTTCGACGACAATGATACGTAAGTTTGGGTTTTTTTCTGGTGGAACAATATCAATCCCTTCATGGGTTTTCTCACGGTCAACACCGGGTTTTCTCGAGGTTGCGCCGTTGTCTTGGGTGTACATTGGCTCCGTTCTTTAGGCGTAATTGATTTGGATTTTGCAAAAATTTGATCATGAAGTTTTTCTCTTTGATTCGCATTCAATAAACTTCTCCATCGCTCTGACGATACAAACAATCGCCTCGACGATACTAATGTTGGTAGTAGGGGATAACTTTTTGATCTTATTCCTTGGATGGGAGGGAGTCGGTCTTGCTTCCTACTTGCTCAGCCCAATTTGTGCCTTGTTCCCGACAACTTTTGTGTACTGACTGGAATCTCGGCTCTACTCACCTATTGACCAGTACGCCTATAAAGCGAAATTGATCCACTATTCTTAAATCATACTTGGGGTGAGCTCGACCTCAGCTTCAGACATAATATTCGACCTCATTACCGACTTGCTCAACCAACATATTACAGGTCGGTTATTGGTTTGCCTAATTCGACCAACAGATTACATAATCTATTACAGGTCGCTTATTGGTTCATCCTAATTCGACCAACACATCTATATATAGAATTGTTGCTTCGACCAATTCAATCTTCTAATACATTACAGGTCGTTTATTGGTTTATCCCAATTCGACCAACCCATCTAATACATTACAGGTCGGTTATTGGTTCGTCCAATTCAACCAAACAGAGTGTATATTACAGGTAAAAAATCCTTAAAACAGGTATCGACGACATCGATAATAAACTGCATCATAATCAAGACAGCAACAACGTCAGGTAACTGTTAGAGAATGACCTTCTCAGCCAACACCACTCACCCATGTTGTTTCTCATGTTATTGACGGAGTGCCGTTTTATGTAAGGAGCTTATTCCGCATCTCGGACTCAAGCTCCATCTTCGACCATCATACGACCACTCGACCTCGTCAACATACACGTGTCATATTTATGGAAGACACATTATGGAGTAGGAGTTACTCAAGCCGTTACACAATCATTATGAAGACTCATCAAAACCATATATTGTAACGTTCGTCATTAAAACAGATAACGGTCAGATTATAAGACCTATAAATAGGACAATTTAGCTACAGAGAAATGACATACACAAAACAAGAATCATAGGTTACAATAGAGTATAATTGGTTGAGACTTACACTTGAGAGATAGTTTTTAAGACAAAATTTCTTAAATAGTTATAATTACAATTTACATACAAACTAGTATATGAAAATTTAGAGAGAATGATAGAGAACATTATCAATAGCGAAAATAATGCGGGTGAAAACATCAAATTTTTATATCCTGTATAGAGAAAAGCCTTCATCACTCGCATCTCAATTAAAACACGGTGCGAAAGAAACACATATTTAGTTTCTTACAATGCTTTACAAAAAATAGTAAGTACTGTCGTAACTTCGCATTCAGGAATAAATAAACTAGAAAGAAAAATACGCTTTTTATTGTAATTTCTCCATGTTGTTGTTACAAAATTGGAAACATACTTTAAGGGTTTGCTAATGGACTTAACATGAATTAAACGCGCTATCGACTAAACAAAGTATTTAAGTCGTGAATTAAAGCCTCAACTTACTCAACATTCATCAAGCATGCGTTCTCTAGCGTGATTGTACGATTTAAGCTTCAACTATGTTAGCTCCAATGGTTACTTACATGGTAATATGTTGCAAGCCTAATCAATGTTTTGTGCGTGCTAGCAATTTGAATGAATCCATTACGAAAAACGAAAGTTGTTTAGCACTTGGTAGGTCATAACTCATAAGTCCACCTAGCAAAATCTGAAATGAGATATGAGCTTATTATATCTAGAAACTAGAAAGAAGGATGTATACACAATCAAATACCTATTCAAGATCAAATTAACCAAAGAAAAGATAAGGCCAGTGCATGTTTAATTTTTAATTTTTAATTTTTTTTTGAAACGTTCAAGTGAATATTTACACGCGCTTCATATGAAGAAAAACACACTAGCTATTCAACATTGTATAATTTAACTTTTAACACTAGGGATGATGAGATCACAATATTTGAACTTAGATGAAAACTGGTGGAAAAATGGAATTGGATTTGTAAATTTCTCCACTATCTTCCTATTCCGCTCACATTTCAATGAAAATATATGTAAATATTAACTAGAAGAACCAAATTTGTGGGTTTTGACTCGAAGAAGCGATGTCTCATTCTAGAACAACAAAACTAGAAGAAGCCATGTCTCATCCTTAGTTGGTTACATCCTTAGTTGGTTTTGACTCGAACAACATACCAACTTCTATAAATTGACTACTCAGAACTACTTCTCCTCTCATCTTCATTTAAATCTCCCGCTTCCTCCCTTCAACAACAACAATGGCATCTCCAGCAGTTCCCTTCTTTCTTCTTCTTCTCTTCGCTATTTTATCAAACACCTTCGCAGATCCTGACCTCCTCCAAGACACCTGCGTTGCTGATCTCTCTTCAGGTAAAACTAGCTCTAATTTAGCTTTCTTTCTCTTAAAACACTCAAATTTGACTCTTTTTGACTAAATTGAGAATTGGGTTTTGATATTCAGGTGTGACGATCAATGGGTTTGTTTGTAAACCCTCAAACAATTTGAGTGCGAACGATTTCTTCTTTAACGGGTTGAAGAATCCCGGACTCGTCAACAACTCACTGGGTTCACTCGTTACAGCTGCAAATGTCCTAAAGATCCCTGGGTTAAACACTCTTGGAGTGTCTCTAGCTAGGGTCGATTACGCACCGGGTGGGGTAAACCCGCCCCATACCCACCCGAGGGCCACCGAGATAGTTTTTGTCCTCAAGGGAAAACTAGACGTTGGATTTATTACAACCGCGAATGTGCTCATCTCGAGAACGATTAAGGTGGGGGAGGTATTTACTTTTCCAAAGGGTTTAGTACATTTTCAAAAGAACAATGGGGTTGGGAATGCGGCGGTTATCGCCGCGTTTAATAGTCAATTGCCAGGGACCCAGACTATCGCTGCAACACTATTTGCCGCGTGTCCACCGGTCCCAAACAATGTGTTGGCTAAGGCGTTTCAAATTGGGACTAAAGAGGTTGAGAAGATAAAGTCAAGACTTGCTCCGAAGAAGTAAATGGGGGGTTTTGCGGATTCAGGTGGTCGGATTAGGGGGAACATGTTGTATAATTGATTACTTGTTTATGATGTGATTTTGATATTTAAATAAAATGTGAATGGGTAAGAGTTATACTCATTATTAGCAATACTGAGCTTCATCTTTTTGGAATTGAGACTTTTGGTTGTAGATTTTGTCTTTTAAAGGTCAAGATTCAATCTTAAATGCTAATGAAGCTTATTTTTCTTATAAGTTGGGTGACTATCTGATAATTACAAAATCAATTGAGCAGAAGGTACGGTAGTGACTGTCTGATAATTACTATATCAATCAATAGATTCCTGTTGTCTATGTTTTTCACCTATTTTTCTTATAATTTCAGCATCCTAGCCAACAACATGGTACGGAAACTAAAAATCACATTAAATCTGATATTCGCATTTTATTTGCTATGGAAAGAATCAAAACTGTGGTCAGCAGTCAAACAGGAAAAAAGATTGCGGCAAAACAATACTTCAGTCTACGATGATATGCTAAATGAAGCAAACTGAAGTTGAAAGTTTAAGAACTTGAAAAGTTCGGACCTACCTGTAATAGCCTAATTCCGGGATTCGGACTTAGCCTTTACACCATATGTAATCAGAACACTAATAATAACTAACACAAAATTTTAGCGTGGAAAATCTTTGAATATATTAAAAACCACGACCTCTCTTAGGAATTTTAGAAAGATAGATATATTATTGTGAATGTTAGCTATTACAAGATGTTCTATAGAGACTTTCTTTATAAGAAAAGTCTGTCCTTTCTCTGTAGTTCTATGAACCTATTTATAGGTCTTACAATATGACTGTTATCTACTTTAATGAGGAACGTTACAATATATGGTTTTGATGAGTCTTCATAATGATTTGTGTAACGGCTTAAGTAACTCATTTTCTTTGTAACTGCTCTATAAATGTGTCACGTGTATGTTGACGAGGCCGAGTGGTCGTATGATGGTCGAAGATGGAGTTTGAGTATGAGATGTGGAATAAACTCCTTACAATTCACTTCTCCAATTTTAAGTTCGCGGTCTTAGTACTTCTTTTATTTTCTAAATGTGATTTTAATACTAATAAATGCCCTGCGATCAAGTGAATACCATGACCGCAATGCACAATATCATGGGTCTACGAAAACTTTATCTTTATGAGTTCAACTGGTGGAATATGGTTTACACACTTCTTAGCAAGCGTAAGCTTCTCTGGTTTGTCCAAAATGGAAAAGTTGAGGGATGACGATCCCTCGTTTCCAAGCATTGCAAGAAAGTGTGCGTAGAGGTCTAAAAATTGAGGCTCTAATAAAATTTACTCTTGTACAAATAACCTTCTAGCATGCTCTTATAGAGTTCTTTTTCATATTCCAGGGTACTGGTATGATGATGTCTCACCATATATCTATCTATATTATAAATATAAGTTTTGTGTACGGGGCGACGATTGTCCTATGTGGAAGCCAAGATAAGTTGTTTAGTGTTTACCATTGCTTTAAAATGGTTTGATTACATTATTTTGTCATATGAGCATTTATTAAACGACGATTGTCCTATGTGGAAGCCAAGATAAGTTGTTTAGTGTTTACCATTGCTTTAAAATGGTTTGATTACATTATTTTGTCATATGAGCATTTATTAAATATGTTATTTTCTGCATCTTAATGGGTAATTTTGTCAACTATTATTAACGAACAATTATTAATTCAGTTCAATAATAAGAACTCCATCAGATTTTTCCTTCACCCCCTCCCGTCAAGCTTTCTGTCATTCTACCTCCAGCCCAACCTCTTACTCCTACTCGAAGATCCTCTAAAAAGAGGTGTTCAACTATTTCTTCAGATTACCATCTTTATTCAGTTGATGGGATTTATTTGATTTCGATAATCTAATATCTTTTAGTGCGGCTATGGCCAGTAGTTTTGCAGATCAGTGGCGTAATGCCATGATAGAGGAGATAGATTATACGTCTCACAACTCTGTGTAGGAGTTGACACCTTTACTTGAAGGGTCTAAGGCAGTTGAATACAAATGGATCTTTAAGACCAAATGTGATTCTGAAGGGAAGGTTGAGCGTTTCAAAGTGAGACTTGTTATGAAGGTTTTCAATCAACTTCCAGAAATTGACTTTGATGAGACTTTCTCACTAGTTTCGAAGAATAATTCATTAAGGATTATTTTGGATCTTATAGAGCATTTTGAATTGGAGCTTCATCAGATAGACGTTAAGACAACTTTTCTTAATGGGCTTTTCAACAGGGAGATTTATATGCACCAACCTTAAGGTTTTGAGATCAAAGGAAAGGTATAACTATTTTACAAACTTAATTGCTTTATCTACAGTCTCAAACATGCTTCTAGGCAGTCGTACCTACAATTTCATGAGGTAATTTCGAATCACAATTTTGTTGAGTTCAAAATGGATCGTTGTATATACGTCAAACAGAGTGGGAGACGTTTTACATTTATGGTTTTGTACGTCGACGATATTTTACTCGCTAGCAGTGACGTTCGGTTTCTTCAGGAGACAAAAGCCTTCTTATCTCAGCATTTTGATATGAAGGATATGGAAGATGCCAATTATGTTCTTGGCATCAAGATTGAGTGAGACATGACCAGAGGGACACTTGGCACATCTTATAGTAACGTATATCGATAAAGTGATGAAGAGGTATGACATGTGTAGGGACTTATCCCTCGACCTCACTCATAATCGAACTCACATTGCTCGATTTATCTCCATCTCAGGCTCACGCATTTTTTAAACACGTAACACTTCAATCAAACATTCCAACCAGCCCCACGAACTACACAAGAATGTGGGTCGAGCTAAACCCGGAAAATGTTATCCAGTCAAAGACACCTGTCTCCCACGAACTCGTCAGTTATTCAGTCAACCACCACTAACCACATTATTCAGAAAATGTGTTCTAGCACGATGAAGAGCTGTGGGGAACCTAGATAAAAGAAAAGTTTTAGAAGAGACAGTGACCAGAAAAATCACTCAAACTTCTTATTTACGAGATCAAAAATATTTCTATATTCTAGAAATCACTTGTAATAAAGATATCCACTCCAAACAATAAATATACTTTTACAAAAATCTTTCATACGAGGTCGTGGTTTTTTACCTGTTCAGAGGTTTTTCATGCTAAAAACACCTGTTACCAATTCTTGCTTTATATTAGAGTATTGTAACAGATTCATTGGTGTGATAGCTAATTCCTAATCATGTCGAGCTACAGAATTTGGCCATTACATTTGGCGCCGTCTGTGGGAAAGATTGTATTTCCACGATACCCTAAGGCAGTCTTTCACTACAATTTTCAATTATGGTTTCTTCCAGACGACAGGCCGCAGGAACTCAGCTCAAAAATTTTGTGGATCCGGGACAGCTCACTGAGTTACGGGCAAATCTTCATGCAGAGGCAGAGAAACGCGCCGAACTCAAACTTTAGTTGACAAAAGATCACGAGCTCTGAGAGAAAGAGCTCGATGCAGAGCGACAAACTCGTTTGACAACGCTCAAACGGCACGAAGATCAGATGACGTTGATGCAGACTGAACTTGAGGCTCTGCAGAATACTTAACAGGCTCCTCCAACCAGGGGTTACGATCAACTTCCAGAAACCTCCCACATTTCGACAAGGGAAAGATTGGGACCTCGGGGAGCCACTAGTAAAGCCATTTCCATAAATCTACCACACAGACTGCAACCCTTCATCCACTTGGGGGGAGAATTTCAATCAGAAGTCAGTCGAGGTTATCAAATTTCCGTCTGTCAAGAGGAAGACCAGTGAACCTTACATCAAGTTCTAGTACGAGATCGCTTGAGTGAAGGTAAGAAAACTTATCATCTCCTGCCAGCACGTCCAACGATTCAACCAACACGTCATTACGTCACAAAAGAGCATATGGATCAATGAATCAAAGAGCTGATCGAGGCACAAGTTCTAGGTACTGCTGGCGATACCACAAAGTTGCAAGGAACTCCGATTGCCAAAAAACTATTCAATATGGAAATACCGAAAGGTTTCCATACTCTCCAAATTCACAAGAACAAAGATACTGACCTAAAGGAGCATGTTTAGCAGTACCGTGATTTATTGAGATTGTACTCCAATCTCAACCATATTCTCTGCCGCCTGTTCGCCACAAGTTTATAGGAGGAGCCACTCCGATGGTTCCATTATCTTCCTAAGGAATCTATCTATACGTTTGATCAGCTACAGAAGCAGTTCATCAAGACATATGCTCACAACAGAGACAAAGATGAGAACTTATAAGCTCTTATCGGTCTTAAGCAGTCATAGGGAGAAAAGCTCAAAAATTTCTCAAAGAAATTCCTAGAGCTCGCGAGAAAGGTGGATAACCTCGACCAAATGACAGCTGTGACCGCTTTCACCAATGCTCTCCAGCTCGATTGCAAGGCCAAAGAATACCTCTTCCTTAACAAGCCTATGACGTTAGAGGAGATGATCACCAAAGTTAACGGTTACTTCGACTTGGAGAGGATGATGTCTGAGCGAAAAAAATCTACTAAGTTTGTCCTCTCCACCAAATCCTAGCCTGCAGAACGAACCAGCAGGCCTATGTTCAAGCGCCTAAACATGGTATTGAGCCATGTCGGCCTGTCTACCCTTCACAACCAACGCGTCAACTTGACGCTGAAGCTTCTCGGCATGTTCTATTACCTCAGATAGCTCTTTTAATCCCTTCGTTGTCTCAGAATCTTTCTCTTCGACCTGAAGAGTCAGGACGGAAACGGCCTGGGTCAACTCCACAAGTCTAAAATGCATTTTTGCGTATTGATATTCCCTACTCTCGTTCGCCTATTTCATCCTATCGAACTGCTCCGCAAATTCCCGATTATACATGAGTACGTTGTCCACACGTGAGCGAGATGAATCCAGTTCGACCTGAGAAATATAACAAGTTTTAGTACAGTGCGATTCAGGTAAGCCTTTGAATATATACATGCTACATTTCTAATAGTCTATGTGATTTCTAAACATCTGCTTCCAAATACTTTTAGTCTAAAAATTTGGAGTTCATTCTCAGATGAGCACTTCATGAGTCTACTTTCAGAGTACAAGGTACATACTTTCAATATATTATTCTGTATTTATAGAGTTAGATTTTTACCATGCACTTCTATCCTATTTACTCGATAAATTAACGTTGGTATAACATGAAAATCAAAATTTTTTATTCCAACCTAACCTGCAGCTCCGCTTGCGTGGACAGCAAGGCTTTAGAGGTCTCTCTTTTCCTGGAAAGTCTAGACTCTGGGTCATTTATTCTGAGACTCATCTCTCTAACTGCCAACAAAAGGTTTATAAACAAAGTCAATATACAAAAGTTTTTTCCCCACACACAATTCAAATAACTTATAAATACTTATACAAAAACACGTGTCTACCATACCTTCTCACTACCACCTTCTGGGAGCTCAATGTCATCCCCTTGATTATCGAGTACCGTCTGGCGGGAAATGCCATCCAAACCGTCCACGACCCCCACCGCTTCTGCTTCCTCATCACCTCCTTCCTCAACATAGGTGTCAGCCTTAATGGCATCCACCTCCTCCTTGGAATAGCCCTTCAGCATCAAGTGATGACCCAGTCTATTACGCTCCTTAAGCATCTCATCTAGATTGGCCTTTTCTTCGACCTGTAGCTGGCCGATAGCCACGACGTAAGAAGCCTTCAGCTGCCTAACTTCCTTCATGGCTTCACTCTTGGCTCGAGCTAGTGCTTTCTCGAGCTCGCTCTTTGCCTTCTTCAGCTCAGATTTTTCTTCTTCAATACCGAGCCAAATCCCCTTCACGAGACGAGCGACCTACATAAAACAAATCAATCTAAGTAACTAGCTTACTATTAAAACAAAGCAACCTTTTCCAGACCAGTAAAACTTACCATTTTGCTCGTATCTTCTTCTCCATGGAGAGCCGCCAACCTGGCCCTTTCCTCGATCTCCCTAACGTCATCCACCACAGTAGGTCACAACTCAGCGACCTTCTCCCTAGAGGATTCGACCCTCCTCTTCTCTTTTGTGACCTCACCACTTTCCGTGGCTCCCGAGGCCGGCAAAGACTTTAACATCCGCTTTTTCTGATATTTTTGAGCTATCTTGCTCGTCGTAAGATTTGGTGGAGCCGAACTGCCCGATCCAAGAGTCTTGGACAAATTAGTTCGAACCTCCTCCTCACCACTTATTTTCTTTTTTCCTTCATCAACCCCCGCCATCGACCTGGTAGACTGAGCCCTCCTAACCTTGTCTGACTTACTATCAGCCCTCTTTTTTCTACTCAGGCCGAGTCCCTCCAACACAAGTTCGAGTTCAGTCTCCTTCTCTGCAACTTCATCCAACAGGGATTCTTTCCTTTCCACTGAAGAATTCACACCTGCAATAATACATTTTTACTATTAACTGCAGTTGTCAACAAAACGTAACGATAATTCTATCTATGCATGTCTATACTTACTTTGTTTTACAGTTCTAAACTGAAGATCTAGAGGTTCTTCGTCATCTCTTTGAGGGCAATTACCCTTTACCCATATGACGTTATCATTACAGGTACGACCTGCCAAATTCAGATAAAAAAAATAAAGTCGAGTTGCACTCGTACATAAATATTATCCCCCACTGGCTTTAAAATTCTTCAGCCCGTAAAACTGCAAAACGTCATCAGGGGTTATCCTCTTCACTTTTTCCTCCCTTTCCCATCTTTCATTCAGATGGTCACAGACCATTATTACCTCCCACATGTTCCCGTTCAATTGAACAAGATATGCCCCAATTGCATTCATAATACCCTTCGCCAAATTGGTGAGGGGAGGGATCAACCCATACTCTAATTGAGATAGCTAACACAAAAAAACCCTTCGAGAGGTCACTCCGGACATCCCCATCGAAATACTCTAACGAGATCAATTCATCTATACCTCTATCTCATTTTTCTACTTCCAAATCTGCTAGCAGATAAAAATACTCTTCACCCTCTGCAACCATACAACCCCTAAACTACCTATTGGCAAACTCTGCACAGTTGCCCCATATCCCTCTTACAGCCGTCTTGGCTTTGCAAAACTCTCTAAATGCATAAGAACCCAGAGGTTAAGATTTTAACTGACCAGGGAAACACGGGAATTGTTCCAATCCTACTTCCCCTTCATTATCAGACTCATTCGTCTGGCCAGAGGTCGATACTTCATTAACAGACGAACTACCCATCTTAAGAACAAATTCTACATGCACGTTTTCGACCTATACAGATGCCTCTCACGCTAGACCTACATACATGTTAAGGTATTTATCATTCTTCCATCTATGTATATATATATATATATATATACATATATACATATATGTATATATATATATATATATGTGTGTGTATCTTTAACATATATCTCTGATCAATCATTTACGTATAACATATATCTTTACCATATAGAAATACCCTAACATATATCGCATACATCTCTACTAACCTTCAGTATCCGAATGAGAATCAGCAGTAGAGTCCATCTTTCCCTCACAACGCTGCTGTATTGCCACCTACGAGATCCAGAATCTTTTGCCCTCTTAAACTGTTTATCGCCTTTGAATAGCTCTTTATTGAATCCCCTGATCTTTTGTCTCTTTCTCTCTGAGTGCTCTTCAAATTTTTTGAACTTGAAAATGTTTGATTGGAGACGAGGAAGAACTACTTATCCTTCTCTCTCCAGCGGCTGGCATTTATTGCTCCTCACAGAGCCATCCTTGATTCTAGAACTGAGGCATCCTTTCCACTCTATATGTCAGACGCCTTGTACCTTTTCAATAAAGCAACTTTTCCATCATTATAACTCCCCTTATTTTTTAACATATTTTCCTCCCTATTCTATTTCTTTTTCTGACCTTCCCATACTCATGATGACTCACTCTGTACGATGTCAGAAGTTCTATTGCATTTTTTATACAAAACAAAACTAGAAGCTTCTGTATTTTTATATTTTTGTTTCTCTGTCCTTGTTTATCATACTTATAGTGATTGACGTCATTTTCTAAACTGTACAAATGTTCAAAATTATTCAAAATGTTTGCTAAAACAGTCTCAAAGCAGATTTGCCCCTATAGAGGATTTGATTGACTTATTTTATTTATGTTACATTCAAAAACAATTATATTATTTATAAGATACGCTTTACACAACATCAATCACAGCCTTGGTAACCTTGACAAGTATCATATAATCACATTATTCGTCGATCCTCAGATCTTCGAATTCGATCTCAACTTCAGCAATCAAACCAGCCAACTTCTCTCGATCTACCTAATCCCCCACCAACCCACCTTATAGAAATAACAAGCATACTCCAGTTCCCTGCACCTTCCATCTGACCCTCGAGCTCACATTCCCTCCCCAGTAGCTCAGCATCGTAACCAAACGAACCAAATATTTTCTCACGTACTTCGGTAATCTTTATAGACGATTGTCCTTCTACAGCAAAACAAGACCTCTGAGATCGAGCCGTACCATCCTAATCTCTCATCTATTTTTCCTGTACGAATCCTACCCATATTTGTACGTTTTTCACACATTTTTCCCTCGAATACTGGATTTTTACCTTGTATCTCGTAATAGAAACCCAAAATCTTGGAAATTTTAATATAACTTATCACCTCACTATTACATACATTAATCACGCTACTCGACTTTGCGCTACCATGAGAATTACCCTTTCAACCTGTAACAGATCAAGTTTGCATATTTCCTACAAATTCTATCCCTCACCTGTTAAACATAGATCATTTATATCAGTATGACATTGACAACACATATTCATCTCAGTTCGAGCAACATTACAACATTGTTTCATCACTTATCAGCAGTTATTCAACATACACCCTGCACAATTCAGTTCGATTCAAAGAAATTTTTTCTATACGCAGTTTAGTAAATATCACTTTTATTCATGTCAAAGATATTACACACGATTTACAGATAATACATTTTCACCACATCGACCTCAGGGATACAACAAAATGTTATCCATCCAGCACCAAACTCCAGGTACTTTACATATGACAAGTTTTCCCTATTGTTAAAAGTTATAGGTCATTCAGGCACGCTGAGGCATCATGTCTTCCAGTTCTTCTTAATTTAGTGATTCTTCACCCTGATACAAAGAAAACATTAGAACCAATAAAGATCTTCCCTCACATGGCTCGGTTGAAGCTCAGTTGAACTCTAACAAAAGACTATGCAAGCAGTGGACTCAGTGCTGGCCCCTACAAAATAAGATGAAGGTCTTCTGAGCGCAAAAACACGATGGAAATGCGTCAGCAAACTCCTACTTCTCTTCCTCCACTGCCATCACCGCCTCTTCTATAACCACCACCACTGAAGGGTTGGTAGAGATGAAGAGGGCCCAACCTTAGAATCTATGGCGACATAAGAAATTAGCATATATGCCCCACAGATAAACCTTTCTTTGCATATGAAGCCCTAACCCTATCTTTCACAAGAGTGCAGAGACAGGCCCAACGTTCCTCGCCTGTCAAGATGAAGACATGAAATCTTCACTTAAAGTAGAAATCTTCCTCAACTTCAACAGCTTCCTCTCCCGACAAACCTTGGTACGTCGAAGGAATAAGGGCGGGGATGGCCATCTCCAAGGAACGGTCACCAAAGTATATCAACTTCAACCTCTACATTTCAAACGCAATTATTTCTTCAAGAACCATACTCTGGTCTTCACCATCTCAAAAAAAGTTATGCATGCAGGAATAGATCCAAAGATTTGCTACAGGTACTCTTTATATAACCCTACATTTGTCATGCAGGTACATTTTCCCAAGCATCATCATTCATTACAAACATGACTATTCAAGGCAGCTGTCACATGCATCCGCCTCATCATTTAATACCCATCACTTCCCAATATTACGTACTTCCACCCAGTCAAAATGCCATCATTACTCTGTTTAGAATTTTAAACTTTTCACACAATTGTTCTTAACCAAAGCCACTCGTGACTTCGTTGCGAGGGGGTGATTGAAGGGACTTATCCCTCGACCTCACTCATAATCTAACTCACACAGCTCAATTTACCTCCATCTCAGCTCACGCATTTTTGAAATACTTAACCTTCAGTCAAACATTCTAACCAGCCCCACAAACTACTCAAGAACGTGGGTCGAGCTAAATTCATAAAACGTTATCCAGTCAAAGATACCTATCTCCCCCGAACTCGTCAATTATTCATGTCAACCGCCACTAACCACATTATTCGGAAAATATGTTCTATCACGATGAAGAGCTATGAGAAGCCTAAATAAAGAAAGTTTCAGAAGAGGCAGGGACAAGAAAATCACTCAAACTTCTTATTTACGAGATCAAAAGCATTTCTATATTCTAGAGATCAAAAAGCATTTTTATATTCTAGAGATCACTTTAATAAAGATATCCACTCCAAGCAATAAAGATACTTTTATAGAAAATCCTCCATACGAGGTTGTGGTTTTTTACCTGTTCAGAGGTTTTCCACGCTGCTAAAATACTTGTTACAATTCTTGTTTTATATTAGAGTATTGTTACAGGTTTATTGGTGTGATAGTTAATTTCTAATCATATCGGGCTACGAAATTTGACCATTATAAGATGCAAGATTGTAAAGCAGGTGAAGTCCCTGTTGTTAAGGAGATATCTTCAGAAATACGATGTAGCATGAGATAGTTTCTTCGGACATCGCTAGGAGAGAATGCTTCAGTATTGGTAGCGTCATATATGACATGATATGTATGAGACCCGACATCCGTTTTGTTGTTAGGATATTAGAAGGTACCAACAGAACCCTTCTATTGTTCACTACTAAACACCAAGAAGTTCTTCACTAATATGAAGATGACTAGAGATCAGAGATTGGTTTATAGAAGATCGGAGTGTAATAGCCCAATTCCAGATATTTGGACTTAGCCTTTACACCAGATGTAATCTGAATGCTAACCTCTCTTGAACTTAGCCTTTACCTCTCTTGAAGATTTTAGAAAGAGAGAGATGTTATTGAGAATGTTAGCTATTACAAGGATGTTCTATAGAGACTTTCTTAATAGGAAGTTTGTACTTTATCTTGAGCTTTATGACCCTATTTACAGGTCTTATAATATGACAGTTATCTACTTTAATGACGAACGTTATAATATATGGCTTTAATGAGTCTTCATATTATTTGCGTAATGGTAGTGATGTAACTCCTTTTCTTTGTAACTGCTCTTTAAATGTGTCACATGTACATTGACGAGGTCGAGTGGTCGTATGATGGTCGAAGATGGGGGCTTGAGTCCAAGATTCGGAATAAGCCCCTTACATAAGACGACTCTTAGCCAATAACACAAGAAGCAATCATGGGCCAGTGGTGTTGGCTGAGAATGTCATTCTCTAATCGTTACCTGACGTTGCTATCTTATTCTGATGCAGTTTATTACTCTATGTCGTCGATGCTTGTTTTCTGGATATTTGACCTGTAATATGTATTCTGTTTGGTCGAATTGGGATGAACCAATAAGCACATGTAATGTATGTGATCTATTTGGTTTGTATTGGACGACCAATTATCAACCTGTAATGTGGTCTCTGTTTGGTCAATTGGATGACCAATAAGCTCCCTGTAATGTATTAATGGGTGGTCGAATTGGGATGAACCATAAGCGACATGTAATGTATGTGATCTGTTTGGTCGTATTGGAT
>JACGCM010000839.1:0-19728 GCA_014058105.1 Kingdonia uniflora | reverse complement strand
CGGCCAAAAATTCAAACCGAGAGTACTAGGATTCATTTGGTAACTATCCATGAATTTTTTCGGCCAGACGAAACTCTTAAAAATATCCAACCTCTCGAATGTGTTGTCAGTAGCCAAGCTTCTTAAAATTGCTATCTAAGGGATCGGTGAATACGAAATCAGTACCGATCAAAAATTCAAACCGGGACTATTGCGATTCATTTGGTAACTATCGAAGCATGTTGTCGGTCGAGTTGAACTTTTAAAAATTTCCCATCCTCACGAACGAGTTGTCAGTAGCCAAGCTTCTCATAATAGCGATCTAAAGTATCGGAAAGGTACGAAATCTGTACCGGCCATAAATTCAAACCGGGAGTACTGGATTCATTTGGAAACTATCCTAGCATCTTGGCGGTCGAAATAAAACTCCTAAAAGCGATCAAACCTATCAAGGGAGTTGCCGGTAGCCAAACTTTAATAAATTGAGATCTAACGCATCGGTGAGGTACGAAACCCGTACCATTTAAAAATTTAAATCGAGAGTATTGCGATTCATTTGGCATCTCTCCCTGCATTTTGTCGGTCAAAACAAAACTCTTTAAAATGATCCAACCTCTCGTACCAGTTGTCAGTAGCCAAGCTTTTCAGAATTGCAATCTAAAGGATCGGTGAGTTAGGAAATCCATTCCGGTTAAAAATTCAAACTGGTACTATTGCGATTCATTTGGAAACTATCCTTGCATGTTGTCGGTCGAAACGAAACTCTTAAAAGTTATCCAACCTCTCAAACGAGTTTTCGGTAGGCAAGCTTCTCCGAATTGCGGTCTAACGCATCAGAGAGGTACGTACCGGTCTTGATCTCAAACCGGGACTACTGCGATTCATTTGGTAACTATCCAAGCATGTTGTCGGTAGAAGCGAAGCTCTTAAAAATGATCCAACCTCACAAACGATATGTCGGTTGCCAAGTTTCTCTTAATTGCGAACTAAAGCATCGAAGAGGTACGAAATCCGTACCTTTCAAAAATTCAAACCGGGAGTATTGCGATTCATTTGGTAACTATCCTAGCATATTTTCGGTCGAGAGAAAACTTTAAAAAATGATCCAACCTCTCGAACAAGTTGTCAGTAGCCAAGCTTCACATAATTGTGATCAAGAACATCGGAGAGGTACAATATCCATAACGGTCAAAAGATCAAACCGGGAGTATTGCGATTCATTTGGTAACTATTTATGCATGATGTCGGTCGAAGCAATACTTTTAAAACCGATCCAACCTCTCAATGTAGTTGTCGGTAACCAAGATTCTCAAAATTGAGATCTATAGCATCGGTGTGGCACGAAGTCCGTATCGTTTAAAAATTCAAACTGGGAGTATTGCGATTCATTTGGTAACTATCCAAGCATGTTGTCGATCGAGACGAAACTATTAAAAATACTTCAACCTCTCGAACGAATTGTCAGTAGCCAAGCTTCTCGAATTATCGATCTAAAGCATCGGAGAGCTACGAAATCTGTACCGGTCGAATATTCAAACCATAAGTATTGCAATTCATTTGGTAACTATCCTATCATTTTGTTGGTCAAAACAAAACTTTTAAAAATTATCCAACCTCTCGCCTGAGTTGTCAGTAGCCAAGCTCAACAGAATTGCGATCAAAAGGATCGGTGAGTTACGAAATCCGTACTGGTTAAAAATTCAAACCGGGACTATCGCGATAAATTTGGAAACTATCCTAGCATGTTGTCGGTCGTAACGAAACTCTTAAACGTTGTCCAACCTCTCAAACGAGTTGCCGGTAGCAAAGCTTCTCTGAATTGCGGTCTAACGCATCAGAGAGGTACGTACCGGTCTAGATTTCAAACCGGGAGTAATGCAATTCCTTTGGTAACTATCCAAGCATGTTGTCGGTCGAAACAAACTTTAAAAAATGTTCCAACCTATCATACGAGTTTCCGAAAACCAAGCTTCTCTGAATTGAGATCTAACACATCGGATATGTACGAAATCCAAAGCGGTCAAAAATTCAAACCGGGGAGTATTGCGATTCATTTGGTAACTATCCGAGCATGTTATCGGTCAAGACGAAACTTTTAAAAATGATCCAACCCCTTGAATGAGTTATCAGCAACCAAGATTCATATAATTGTGATCAAGAACATCGGAGAGGTACGAAATCCGTACCGGCTAAAATTTAAAACCGGGACTATTGCGATTCATTTTGAATCTATCCTAGCATGTTGTCGGTCGAAATAAAACCTTTAAAAATTATCCAACTACTCAAACGAGTTGCCGGTAGCCAAGCTTCTCAAAATTACGATCTAACGCATCATTTGGTAACTATCCAAGCATGTTGTCGGTAGAAGTGAAGCTCTTAAAAGTGATCCAACCTCACAAACGACATGCCAGTAGCTAAGTTTCTCAAAATTGTGAACTAAAGAATCGGAGAGGTACAAAATCTGTACCAGTAAAATATTTGAACCGGGTGTATTGCGATTCATTTGATAACTATCCTAGCATGTTGTTGGTCAAAATGAAACTTTTTGAAATGATCCAACCTCTCGAGCGAATTTCCAGTAGCAAAGCTTTTCATAATTGCGTTCTAAATCATCGGAGAGGTACGAAATCCGTACAAGTCAAAAATTCATACCGGAAGGATTGCTATTCATTTGGTAATTATCCTACCATGTTGGCGGTCGAAAAAAAAACTCTTAAATACGTTCCAACCTATCAAACTAGTTGCCGGTAACCAAACTTCAAAGAATTGAGATCTAGCGTATCGGTGAGGTACGAAATCTTTACTGGTCAAAAATTCAAACCGGGAGTATTGCGATACTTTTGGATACAAAATCCGTACCGATATAAAATTTAAACCGGGAGTACTGCGATTCTTTTGGAAACTATCCTATCATGTTGACGGTCGAAACTTAACTCTTGAAAATGATTCAACCTATCAACAAGTTACAGGTAACCATAATTCTAAAAATTAAGATCTAGTGCATCGTTGAGTACGAATTCCGTACCGGTTAAAAATTCAAGCCGAGTGTATTGCGATTTATTTGGTAACTATCCTAGCATGTTTTCGGTCGAGACGAAACTTTTAAAAATGATCCAACCTCTCGAACGAGTTGTCAGTAGACAAGTTTTTCATAATTGCGATCTAAGGCAACGGAGATGTACGAAATCCGTACCGGTCAAAAATCTAAACCGGGAGTATTGCAATATATTTGGATACAATCCTAGCAATATTGGCGGTTGAAACAAAGCTTTTAAAAATTATCCAACCTATCAAACGAGTTGCCGGTAAACAAACTTCTAAGAATTGGGATCTAACGCATCGGTAAGGTTTGAAATCTGTACCATTCAAAAATTCAAACCGATAGTATTGTGATTAAATTGGTAACTATCCTTGTATTTTGTCGGTCGAAACGAAACTCTTCAAAATGATCCAAGCTCTCGAACGCGTTGTTACTAGCCAAGCTTCACATAATTGCGATATAAAGGATCGGTGAGGTACGAAATCCGTTCCGGTCAAAAATTCATACCGGGAGTATTGCGGTTCATTTGGTAACTATCCTAGCATGTTGTCGGTCGAGATGAAACATTTAAAAATGATCCAACCCTCGAACAAGTTGTCAGTAGCCAAGCTTCTCTTAATTGTAATCTAAAAGCATTGGAGAGGTACGAAATCAGTACCGGTCAAAAATTTAAACCGGGAGTATTGGATTCATTTGGAAACTATCCAAGCATGATGGCGGTCAAAACAAAACTCTTAAAAATAATCCAACTTATCAAACGAGTTGCCGGTAGCCAAACTTCTATTAATTGGGATCTAACGTATCGGTGAGGTACGAAATCCGTACCAGTCAAAAATTCAAACAGATAGTATTGCGATTCATTTGGTAACTATCCATGCATTTTATCGGTCGAAATAAAACTCTTAAAAATGATCTAACCTCTCAAATGAGTTGCCGGTAGCCAAGCTTCTCAGAATTGCGGTCTAACGCATTAGAGAGGTACGTACCGGTCTAGATTTCAAACCGGGAGTAATGCGATTCCTTTGGTAACTATCAAACATGTTATCGGTCGAAACAAACTTTTAAAAATTATCCAACCTACCAAACGATTTGCCGGAAACCAAGCATCTCTGAATTGAGATCTAATGCATCGGATATCTACGAAATCCGAACTCGTAAAAAATTCAAACCATGAGTATTGCGATTCATTTGGAAACTATCTGAGCATGTTTTCGGTCGAGACGAAAATTTTAGAAATGATCCAACCTCTCGAACGAGTTGTCAATAGCCAAGCATCACATAATTGCGATAAAAATTATCGGAGATGTATGAAATCTGTAACGGTCAAAAATTCAAACCAGGAGTATTGCGATTCATTTGGTAACAATCCAAGCCAGATGTCGGTCGAAACATAACTTTTAAAAGTGATCCAACCAAACAAACTAGTTGTCGGTAACCAAGATTCTCAGAATTGAAATCAATGGCATCGGAGTGGTAACTATCGAAGCATGTTGTCGGTCGAGGTGAAACTTTTAAAAATGATACATCCTCACGAACGAGTTGTCAGTAGCCAAGCTTCTCATAATTGCGATCTAAAGCATCGGAAAAGTACCAAATCTGTACCGGCAAAAAATTCAAACCGGGAGTACTGGATTCATTTGGAAACTATCCTAGCATGTTGGCGGTCGAAACAAAACTCCTAAAAACGATCAAACCTATCAAAGGAGTTGCCGGTAACCAAACTTCTATGAATTAAGATCTAACGCATCGGTGAGGTACGAAATCCCTACAGGTAAAAAAATTTAAACCGAGTCAATTGCGATTTATTTGGTAACTATCCTAGCATGTTTTCGGTCGAGACGAAACTTTGAAAAATGATCAAACCTCTCGAACGAGCTGTCAGTATCCAATCTTCATATAATTTGCGATCTAAAGCATCGGAGAGGTACGAAATCTGTACCGGTCAAAAATTCAAACCAAGAATATTGCGATTCATTTGGTAACTATCCTAGCATATAGTCGGTCGAGACGAAACTTTTAAAAATGATCCAACCTCACGATTGAGTTGTCTGTTACCAAGCTTCTTATAATTACGATCTAAAGCATCGGAGAGGAACGAAATCCGTACCAGTCAAAAATTCATTCCGGGAGTATTGCGATTCATTTGGCAATTATCCTAGCATGTTGGCAGTCGAAAAAAAAACTCTTAAATACGACCCAACCTATCAAACTAGTTACCCGTAACCAAACTTCAAAGAATTGAGATCTAGCACATCGGTGAGGTACGAAATCTTTACTGGTCAAAAATTCAAACCGAGAGTATTACTGATTCATTTGCTAACTATCCATGCATTTTGTCGGTCGAAACAAAACCCTTAAAAATGATCCAACCTCTCGAATGCGTTGTCTGTAGCCAAGTTTCGCATAATTGCGATCTAAAGGACCGGTGAGGTATGAAATCCGTTCCTAGCATCTTTACGGTCGAGGATAAACTTCTAAAAATGATCCAACCTCTCGAATGAGTTGTCAGTAGCCAAGCTTCTCATAATTGCGATCTAAAACATCGGAGAGGTACAAAATCCGTACCGGTTAAAATTTTAAACCGGGAGTATTGTGATTCATTTGGAAACTATCATAGCATATTGGCGGTCGAAACAAAACTCTTAAAAACGATCTATCCTATTAAACGAGTTACAAGTAACCATAATTTTACGAATTGAGATCTAATGCATAGTTGAGGTACGAAATCCGTACTGGTCAAAAACTCAAATCGGGACTATTGCGATTCATTTGGTAACTATCCAAGCATATTGTCGGTAGAAGCGAAGCTCTTAGGAATGATCCAAGTCCACAAATGACATGTCGATAGCCATGATTCTCATAATTGCTAATTAAAGCATCGGAGATGTATGAAATCCGTACCGGTCAAAAATTCAAACCGGGAGTATTGCGATTCATTTGGTAACTATCCTAACATGTTTTCGCTCGGGATGAAACTTTTAAAAATGATCCAATCTCTCGAACGAGTTGTCAGTAGCCAAACTTCTCATAATTGCGATCTAAAGCATCGGAGAGGTACGAAATCTGTACCGGTCAAAAATTCAAACAGGGAGTATTGCGATTCAGTTGGAAACTATCCTAGCATGTTGGCGATCGAAACAGAACTCTTAAAAGTGTTCCAACCCATCAAACGAGTTGCCAGTAGCAAAACTTCTATGAATTGCGATCTAACGCATCGGTGAGGTGCGGAATCCGTACCAGTCAAAATTCAAACCGAGTGTATTGCGATTCATTTGGTAACTATCCTTGGATTTTGTCGGTCGAAATGAAACTTTTAAAAATGATCCAACCTCTCGCACGAGTTGTCAGTGGCCAAGCTTATCAAAATTGCGATCTAAACGATCGGTGAGTTACGAAATTTGTACTGGTTAAAATTTCAATCCGGGACTATTGCAATTCATTTTGAAACAATACTAGCATGTTGTCGATCGAGACGAAACTCTTAAAAGTTATCCAACCTCTCAAACGAGTTGTCAGTAGCCAAGGTTTTCAGAAATGCAGTCTAACGCATATGAGAGGTACGTACCGGTCTTGATTTCAAACCGGGAGTAATGCGATTCCTTTGGTAACTATCCAAGCATGTTGTCGGTCGAAACAAACTTTTCAAAATGATCCAACCTATCAAACGAGTTGTCGGAAACCAAGCTTCTCTGAATTGAGATCTAACGTATCGGATATGTACGAAATCCGTACTGGTCAAAAATTCAAACCGGTAGTATTGCGATTCATTTGGTAACCATACAAGCATGTTTTCGGTCGAGACCAAACTTTTAAAAATGATTCAACCTCTCTAACGAGTTGTCAGTTGTGAGTTTGGTTTATTTTAAAGAGTTTCGCTTCGACCGACAACATGCTAGGATAGTTTCCAAATTAATCGATATAGTCCCAGTTTAAATTTTTGATGGTACGGATTTTATACCATACCGATGCTTTAGATCTCAATTTTGAGAAGCTTGGCTACCGAATAGTCGTTTGAGAGGTCGTATCATTTTTAAGAGTTTTTTTTCGACCGACAACATACTAGGATAGTTACCAAATGAATCGCAATACTGTCAGTTTTAATTCTTGACCGGAAAGGATTTTAAACCTCTTTGATGCGTTATATCCCAATTCTAAGAAGCTTGGCTACCGACAACTCGTTTGAGAGGTTGGATTATTTTTTAGAGTTTCTTTACAACCGACAACATGCTAGGATAGTTATCAAATGAGTAGTTATAGTCGTGGGTTGAATTTTTGACTGGTACAGATTTTGCACCTCTTTGTCGCATTAGATCGCAATTATGATAAGCTTGACTATCAGGCAACTCGTTTGAGAGGTCGGATCATTTTTAAAAGCTTAATTTGGATCGACAACATGCTAGGATAGTTAGCAAATGAATCGTAATATTACCGGCATGAATTTTTGACCGGTACGGATTTCGTTCCTCACCAATGTGTTAGATCGTAATTCTAAGAAGCTTGGCTGCCGACAACTCATTTGAGAGGTTGGATCATTTTTGAGAATTTTTTTTCGACCGACAACATCCTAGGATAGTTACCAAATGAATCGATATAGTCCCGGTATGAATTTTTGACCGATTCGGATTTCGTATCTCTTCGAACATTTTTAAGAGTTTCGTTATGACTGAAAGCATGCAAGGATAGTTACATAAAGAATCATAATACTCTCAGTTTTAATTTTTTACCGAAAAGGATTTTAAACCTCTCCGATGTGTTATATCGCAATTCTAAGAAATTTGGCTACCGACAACTCGTTTGATAGGTTTGATCATTTTTAAGAGTTTCGTTTCGACCGTCAGCATGCTAGGATAGTTACCAAATCAATTGATATCGTCCCGGTTATAATTTTTAACCCGCTCGGATTTCGTACCATACCAATACTTTAGATCGCAATTCTGAAAAGCTTGGCTACGGACAAGTCGTTTGAGATTTTGATCATTTTTAAGAGTTTCGCTTCCACCGACAACATGGCAAGGATAGTTTCCAAATTAATCGATATAGTCCCAGTTTGAATTTTTGATGGTACGAAATTCGTACCATACCGATGTTTTAGATCGTAATTCTGGGAAGCTTGGCTACCGAAAAGTCGTTTGAGAGGTCGTATCATTTATAAGAGATTTGTTTCAACCAAAAACATGCTAGGATAGTTACCAAATGAATCACAATACTCCCAGTTTTAATTTTTGACCAGAAATGATTTTAATCCTCTTTGATGCGTTATATAAGAAGCTTGGCTACCGACAACTCGTTTGAGAGGTTGGATTATTTTTTAAAGTTTCTTTACAACCGACAACATGCTAGGATAGTTACCAAATGAATAGTTCTAGTCCAGGTTTTTATTTTGGACCGGTGCGGACTTCGCACCACTCCGATGCATTAGATCGCAATTATGATAAGCTTGACTATCGGCAACTCGTTTGAGAGGTCGGATTATTTTTAAAAGCTTTATTTGGATCGGCAACGAGCTAGGATAGTTACCAAATGAATCGCAATACTCCCAGCTTTAATTTTTGACCGGTATGGATTTCGTAACTCTCCAATGCTTTAGAACACATTTATGAGATGTTTGGCTACCGGTAAGTCACTGTAAGGTTGGATCGCTTTAAACAGTTTCGTTTCGACCAACAACATGCTAGGATAGTTTCCAATTGAATCTATATAGTCCTGGTATGAATTTTTGACCGGTTCGAATTTCGTATTTCTCCGATGCGTTATATCGCAATTCTGACAAGCTTGGTTACTGGAAACTCGTTTGAGAGGTTGGATAATTTTTAATAGTTTCTTTATAACCGACAACATGTTAGGATAGTTACCAAATTAATAGTTATAGTCCCGGTTTTAATTTCCGACCAGTACGGATTTCACACCACTCCGATGCATTAGATCGCAATTATGATAAGCTTGACTCTCGGCAACTCGTTTGAGATGTCGGATCATTTTTAAATGCTTAATTTGGATCGACAACATGCTAGGATAGTTACCAAATGAATCGCAATAGTACCGGCTTGAAATTTTGACCGGCACGGATTTCGTACCTCATTGATGTGTTAGATCGCAATTCTGAGAAGCTTGGCTACCGATAACTCGTTTGAGAGGTTGGAGTATTTTTAAGAGTTTATTTTCGACCGACAACATGCCAGGATAGTTACCAAATGAATCGATATAGTCCCAGCATGAATTTTTAACCGGTTCGGATTTCGTTTTACTCCGATGCCTTATATCGCAATTCTGAGAAGCTTTGCTTCTTGCAACTCGTTTAAGAGGTTGGATAATTTCTAAGAGTTTCGTTATGGTTGAAAACATGCAAGGATAGTTACCAAATGAATCGCAATACTCCCAGTTTGAATTTTTGACCGGAAAATGAATTTTAAACCTCTCCGATGCGTTATATCACAATTCTAAGAAGCTTAGCTACCGACAACTCGTTTGATAGGTTTGACAATATTTAAGAGTTTCGTTTCGATCGTCAGCATGCTTGGATAGTTACCAAATCAATCGATATCGTCCCAGTTATAATTTTTGATCCGCTCGGATTTCGTACCATACCAATGCTTTAGATCGCAATTCTGAGAAGCTTGGCTACGGACAAGTCGTTTAAGATTTTGATCATTTTTAACAGTTTCGCTTCGACCGACAACATGCTTAGGATAGTTTCCAAATAAATCGATATTGTCCCAGTTTGAATTTTTGATGGTACGCATTTCGTACCATACCGATGTTTTAAATCGCAATTCTGAGAATCTTGGCTGCCGAAAAGTCATTTGAGAGGTCGTATCAATTATAAGAGGTTTGTTTCGACCAAAAACATGCTAGGATAGTTACCAAATGAATCATTATACTCCCAGTTTTAATTTTTGACCGGAAAGGATTTTAATCCTCTTTGATGCGTTATATAAGATGCTTGGCTACCGACAACTCGTTTCAGAGGTTGGAATATTTTTTAGAGTTTCTTTACAACCGACAACATGCTAGGATAGTTACCAAATGAATAGTTCTTGTCCCAGTTTTTATTTTGTACTGGTACGGATTTCGCACCTCTCTGATGTATTAGATCGCAATTATGATAAGCTTGACTATCAGCAACTCGTTTGAGAGGTCGGATCATTTTTAAAAGCCTTATTTGGATCGGCAACATGCTAGGATAGTTACCAAATGAATCGCAATAGTACCGGCTTGAATTTTTGACCGGTACCAATTTTGCACCCCATCGATGTGTTAGATCGTAATTTTGAGAAGCTTGGCTACCGACAACTCGTTTGAGAGGTTGGATCATTTTTTAGAGTTTTTCTTCGACCGACAACATGCTAGGATGGTTTCCAACTGAATCGATATAGTCCCGGTATGAATTTTATACCGGTTCAAATTTCGTATCTCTCCGATGCGTTATATCGCAATTCTGAGAAACTTGGTTACTGGCAACTCCTTTGAGAGGTTGGATCATTTTTAAGAGTTTTTTTACATCCGACAACATGATAGGATAGTTATCAAATGAATTGTTCTATTCCAAGTTTTAATTTTCGGCCAGTACGGATTTCGAACCTCTCTGATGCATTAGATCGCAATTATGATAAGCTTGGCTATCGGCAACTCGTTTGAGAGGTCGGATCAGTTTTAAAAGCTTAATTTGGATCGACAACATGCTAGGATAGTTACCAAATGAATCGCAATAGTACCGGCTTAAATTTTTGACCGGTACAAATTTCGCACAGCATCGATGTGTTAGATCGAAATTTTGAGAAGCTTGGCTACCGACAACCCGTTTGAGAGGTTGGATCATTTTTTAAAGTTTTTTTTCGACCGAAAAAATGCTAGGATAGTTTCCAATTGAATCGATATAGTCCCGGTATGAATTTTGGACCGGTTCGAATTTCGTATCTCTCCGATGCTTTATATCGCAATTCTGAGAAACTTGGTTACTAGCAACATGTTTGAGAGGTTGGATCATTTTTAAGAGTTTCTTTACAACCTAGAACGTGCTAGGATAGTTACCAAATGAATAGTTATAGTCCTAGTTTGAATTTTCGACCGGTACGGATTTCGCACCACTCCGATGCATTAGATCGTAATTATGATAAGCTTGACTCTCGGCAACTCGTTTGAGAGGTCGGATCATTTTTAAGAGCTTTATTTGGATCGACAACATGCTAGGATTGTTTCCAAATGAATCACAATAGTACCGGCTTAAATTTTTGACCGGTACAAATTTCGCACCCCGTCGATGGTTAGATTGCAATTTTGAGAAGCTTGGCTACCGACAACTCGATTGAGAGGATGGATCATTTTTTAGAGTTTATTTTCGACCGACAACATGCTAGGATTGTTTCCAATTGAATCGATATAGTCCCGGTATGAATTTTTGACCGGATCAAATTTCGTATCTCTCCGATGCGTTATATCGCAAATCTGAGAAGCTTGGTTACTGGCAACTCTTTTGAGAGGTTAGATAATTTTTAAGAGTTTTTTTACAATCGACAACATGATAGGATAGTTACCAAATCAATAGTTATAGTCCCGGTTTTAATTTTCGACTGGTACGGATTTCGTACCACTCCGATGCATTAGATCGCAATTATAATGAGCTTGACTCTCGGCAACTTGTTTGAGGGGTCGGATCATTTTTAAATGCTTAATTTGGATCGACAACATGCTAGGATAGTTACCAAATGAATCGCAATAGTGCCGGTTTGAATTTTTGACCGGCACAGATTTCGTACCTCATTGATGTGTTAGATCGCAATTCTGAGAAGGTTGGCTTCCGACAACTCGTTGGAGAGGTTGGATTATTTTTTAAAGTTTCTTAACAATCGATGACATGCTTGGATAGTTGCCAAATGAATAGTTCTAGTCCCGGTTTTAATTTTGGACCGGTACGGATTTCGCACCTCTCTGATGCATTAGATCGCAATTATGATAAGCTTGACTATCGGCAACTCGTTTGAGAGGTCGGATCATTTCTAAAAGCTTTATTTGGAATGGCAACATTCTAGGATAGCTACCAAATGAATCGTAATAGTACCAGTTTGAATTTTTGACCGGTACCAATTTCGCACCCCATCGATGTGTTAGATCGCAATTTTGGGAAGCTTGGCTACCGACAACTCGTTTGAGAGGTTGGATCATTTTTTATAGTTTTCTTTTACCGACAACTTGCTAGGATTGTTTCCAATTGAATCGATATAGTCCCGGAATGAATTTTTGACCGCTTCAAATTTCGTATCTCTCCGATGTGTTATATCGCAATTCTGAGAAGCTCAGTTACTGGCAACTCCTTTGAGAGGTTGGATCATTTTTAAGAGTTTCTTTACAACCGACAACATGATAGGATAGTTACCAAATGAATAGTTATAGTCCCGGTTTGAATTTTTGACCGGTACGGATTTCGCACCACTCCGATGCATTAGATCGCAATTATGATAAGCTTGACTCTCGGCAACTTGTTTGAACAACTTGTTTGAGAGGTCGGATCATTTTTAAATGCTTAATTTGGATCGACAACATGCTTGGATAGTTACCAAATGAATCGAGATAGTACCGGTTTGAATTTTTGACCGGCACGGATTTCGTACCTCATTGATGTATTAGATCGCAATTCTGAGAAGCTTGGCTACCGGCAACTCGTTTGAGAGGTTAGATCATTTTTAAGAGTTTCTTTTCGACCGACAACATGCTAGGATAGTTACCAAATGAATCGATATAGTCCCGGTATGAATTTTTAGCCGGTTTGCATTTCATATCACTCCCATGCGTTATATCGTAATATCGTAATTCTGAGAAGCTTGGTTGCTGGTAACTCGTTTAAGAGGTTGGACCATTTTTAAGAGTTTCGTTATGACGGAAAGCATGCAATGATTGTTTCCAAATGAATCGCAATACTCTCAGTTTTAATTTTTGACCGGAAAGGATTTTAAACCACTCTGATGCGTTATATCGCAATTCTAAGAAGCTTGGCTACCGACAACTCGTTTGATAGGTTTGATCATTTTTAAGAGTTTCGTTTCGACCGTCAACATGCTAGGATAGTTACCAATTCAATCGATATCGTCCCGGTTATACTTTTGAACAGCTCAGATTTCGTACCATACCAATACTTTAAATCGCAATTCTGAGAAGCTTGCCTACGGACAAGTCGTTTGAGATTTTGATCATTTTTAAGAGTTTCTCTTCGACCGACAACATGCTAAGGATAGTTTCCAAATTAATCGATATAGTCCCAGTTTGAATTTTTGATGGTTAGAATTTCGTACCATACCGATGTTTTAGATCGAAATTCTGAGAAGCTTGGCTACCGAAAAGTTGTTTGTGAGGTCGTTTCATTTATAAAGGTTTGTTTCGACCGATAACATGCTAGGATAGTTACGAAATGAATCACAATACTCCCAGTTTTAATTTTGACCGGAAAAGATTATAAACCTTTTTGATGCGTTATATCGCAATTCTAAGAAGCTTGGCTGCCGACAACTCGTTTGAGAGATTGAATTATTTTTTAGAGTTTCTTTACAACTTACAACATGCTAGGATAGTTTCCAAATGAATAGTTCTAGTCCCAGTTTTAATTTTAGACCGGTACAGATTTCGCACCTCTCCGATGCATTAGATCGCAATTATGATAAGCTTGACTATCGTCAACTCGTTTGAGAGGTCAGATCATTTTTAAAAGCTTTTTTTGGATCCGCAACATGCTAGGATAGTTACCAAATGAATAGCAATACTACCGGTTTGAATTTTTGACCGGTATGAATTTCGCACCACATCGATGTGTTAAATCGCAATTTTGAGAACCTTGGCTACCGACAACTCGTTTGAGAGGTTGGATCATTTTCAAGAGTTTTTTCTTCGACCGATAACATGTTAGGATAGTTTCCAATTGAATCGATATAGTTCCGGTATGAATTTTTGACCGGTTCGAATTTCGTATCTCTCTGATGCGTTATATCGCAATTCTGAGAAGCTTAGTTGCGGGCAACTCGTTTGAGAGGTTAGATCAATTTTAAGAGTTTCGTTATGACCGGAAACATGCAAGGATATTTACCAAATCAATCGCAATACTCCCAGTTTTAATATTGACTGGAAAGGATTTTAAACCTCTCCGATGTGCTATATCGCAATTCTAAGATGCTTAGCTACCGACAACTCGTTTGAGATGTTGGATCATTTTTTAAAGTTTCGTTTCAACCGACAACATGCTAATATACTTACCAAATGAATAGTTATAGTCCTGTATTAAATTTTTGATCAGTACGGATTTCGCACCTCTCCGATGCATTAGATTGCAATTATGATTAGCTTGACTTTCGGCAACTCGTTTCGGAGGTCGGATCATTTTTAAAAGCTTAATTTGGATTGACAATATGCTAGGATATTTTCCAAATGAATCGTAATAGTACCTGTTTGAATTTTTGACCGGTACGGATTTCGTACCTCACCGATGTGTTAGATCGTAATTCTGTTAAGCTTGGCTACCGATAACTCGTTTGAGAGGTTGAATCATTTTTAAGAGTTTCTATTCGACCGAAAATATTCTATGATAGTTTCCAAATGAATCGATATATTCCCAGTATGAATTTTTGACCGGTTTGGATTTCGTATCTCTCTGTTGCGTTATATCGTAATTCAGAGAATCTTGGCTACTGGCAATTTATTTGAGAGGTGGGATCATTTTTAAGAGTTTCGTTATAACCGAAAACAAGCAATGATAGTTACAAAATGATTCGCAATGCTCCCAGTTTTAATTTTTTATCGGAAAAGATTTTAAACCTCTCCATACGTTATATCGCAATTCTTAGAAGCTTGGCTACCGACAACTCGTTTGATAGGGTTGATACTTTTTTAAGAGTTTCGTTTCCACTATCAACATGCTAGGATAGTTACCAAATCAATCGATATCGTCCCGATTTTAATTTTTTACCCCCCCGGATTTCGAACCATACCAATGCTTTAGATTGCAATTCTGAGAATCTTGGCTACGGACAAGTTGTTTGAGAGTTTGGTTCATTTTTAAGAGTTTCGCTTCGAACGACAACATGCTATGATAGTTTCCAAATTAATCGATATAGTCCCAGTTTGAGTTTTTGCTCATACGGATTTCGTACCATATCAATGCTTTAGATCGCAATTCTGAGAAGCTTGGCTGCCGAAAAGTCGTTTGAGAGGTCGTATCATTTTTAAGAGTTTTGTTTCGACCGAAAGCATGCTAGGATAGTTACCAAATGAATCGCAATACTCCCAGTTTTAATTTTTGACCGAAAAGGATTTTAAACCTCTTTGATGCGTTTTATCGCAATTCGAAGAAGCTTGGCTACCGACAACTCGTTTGAGAGAATGGATTATTTTTTAGAGTTTCTTTACAACCGACAACATGCTAGGATAGTTACAAAATGAATAGTTATAGTCCCGGATTGAATTTTCAGCCGGTACGGATTTCGCACCTCTCCGATGTATTAGATCGCAATTATGATAAGCTTGACTATCGACAACTCGTTTGAGAGGTCGGATCATTTTAAAAGCTTAATTAGGATTGACAACATGCTATGATAGTTTCCAATTGATTCGTAATATTACCGGTATGAATTTTTGACCTCACCAATGTGTTAGATCGCAATTCAGAGATGCTTGGCTACCGACAACTCGTATGAGAGGTTGGATCATTTTTAAAAGTTTCTTTTTGACCGACAACATGCTAGGATAGTTATTAAATGAATCGATATAGTCCCGGTATGAATTTTTAATCGATTCGTATTTCGTATCTCCCCGATGCGTTATATCGCAATTCTGAGAAGCTTGGTTACTGGCAACTCGTTTGAGAGGTTGGATCATTTTTAAGAGTTTCGTTAGACTGAATACATGCAAGGATATTTACCAAATCAATCGCAATACTCCCAGTTTTAATATTGACTGGAAAGGATTTTAAACCTCTCCGATGTGTTATATCGCAATTCTAAGAAGCTTAGCTAACGACAACTCGTTTGAGATGTTGGATCATTTTTAAAGTTTCGTTTCAACCGACAACATGCTAATATACTTACCAAATGAATAGTATAGTCCCGTATTAATTTTTGATCAGTACGGATTTCGCACCTCTCTGATGCATTAGATTGCAATTATGATTAGCTTGACTTTGGCAACTTGTTTCGGAGGTCGGATCATTTTTAAAAGCTAATTTGGATTGACAATATGCTAGGATATTACCAAATGAATCGTAATAGTACCTGTTTGAATTTTTGACCGGTACGGATTTCGTACCTCACCGATGTGTAGATCGTAATTCTGATAAGCTTGGCTACCGATAACTCGTTTGAGAGGTTGAATCATTTTTAAGGTTCTATTCGACCGAAAATATTCTACGATAGTTTCCAAATGAATCGATATATTCCCAGTATGAATTTTTGACCGGTTGGATTTCGTATCTCTCTGTTGCGTATATCGTAATTCAGAGAAGCTTGGCTACTGGCAATTTATTTGAGAGGTGGGCATCATTTTTAAGAGTTTCGTTATGACCGAAAACAAGCAATGATAGTTACAAAATGATTCGCAATGCTCCCAGTTTTAATTTTTATCGGAAGGATTTTAAAACCTCTCCATGCGTTTATCGCAATTCTTAGAAGCTTGGCTACCGACAACTCGTTTGATAGGCTTGATACATTTTTAAGAGTTTCGTTTCCACTATCAACATGCTAGGTAGTACCAAATCAATCGATATCGTCCTGATTTTAATTTTTTACCCCCCCGGATTTCGAACCATACCAATGCTTTAGATTGCAATTCTGAGAATCTTGGCTACGGACAAGTTGTTTGAGAGTTTGGTTCATTTTTAGAGTTTCGCTTCGACCGACAACATGCTATGATAGTTCCAAATTAATCGAATAGTCCAGTTTGAGTTTTTGCTCATACGGATTTCGTACCATATCAATGCTTTAGATCGCAATTCTGAGAAGCTTGGCTGCCGAAAAGTCGTTTGAGAGGTCGTATCATTTTTAAGAGTTTTGTTTCGACCGAAAGCATGCTAGGGTAGTTACCAAATGAATCGCAATATCCAGTTTTAATTTTTGACCGAAAGGATTTTAACCTCTTTGATGCGTTTTATCGCAATTCGAAGAAGCTTGGTACCGACAACTCGTTTGAGAGGATGGATTATTTTTTTAGAGTTTCTTTACAACCGACAACATGCTAGGATAGTTACAAAATGAATAGTTATAGTCCCGGATTGAATTTTCAGCCGGTACGGATTTCGCACCTCTCCGATGTATTAGATCGCAATTATGATAAGCTTGACTATCGACAACTCGTTTGAGAGGTCGGATCATTTTTAAGCTTAATTAGGATGACAATATGCTATGATAGTTTCCAATTGATTCGTATATTACCGGTATGAATTTTTGACCTCACCAATGTGTTAGATCGCAATTCAGAGATGCTTGGCTACCGACAACTCGTATGAGAGGTTGGATCATTTTTAAAAGTTTTTTTTGACCGACAACATGCTAGGATAGTTATTAATGAATCGATATAGTCCCGGTATGAATTTTTACCGATTCGTATTTCGTATCTCTCCGATGCGTTATATCGCAATTCTGAGAAGCTTGGTTACTGGCAACTCGTTTGAGAGGTTGGATCATTTTAAGAGTTTCGTTAGAGAATACATGCAAGGATGTTTCCAAATGAATCACAATACTCCCAGTTTTAATTTTTGGCCGAAAAGGATTTTAAACCTCTCCGATGCGTTAATCGCAATTCTAAGAAGCTTGGTTGCCGACAACTCGTCTGATAGGTTGGATCATTTAAGAGCTTCGTTTCGACGTCAACATGCTAGGATAGTTACAAAATCATCGATATCGTCCCGGTTATAATTTGTCCTGCTCATTTGGTACCATACCAATGCTTTAGATCGCAATTCTGAGAAGCTTGGCAACAAACAAGTCGTTTGAGAGTTGGTTCATTTTTAAGAGCTTCGCTTCGACCGACAACATGCTAGGATAGTTTCAAAATTAATCGATATAGTCCTAGTTTGAATTTTTGATGATACGTATTTCGTACCATACTCACGCTTTAGATCGTAATTCTGAGAAGCTTGGCTGCCTAAAGTCGTTTGAGAGGTCGTATTATTTTTAAGAGTTTTGTTTCAACCGACAACATGCTAGGATAGTTTTTCAAATGAATAGCAATACCTTGTTTTAAAATTTTGACCGAAAAAGATTTTAAACCTCTTTAATGCGTTATATCGCAATTCTAAGAAACTTCGTACCGACAACTCGTTTGGGAGGTTGGATTATTTTTTAGAGTTTCATTACAACCGACAACATGCTAGAATAGTTACCAGATGAATAGGTATAGTCCCGGTTAGAATTTTCGACCGGTACGGATTTCGCACCATTCGATGCATTAGATCGCAATTATGATAAGCTTGACTATCGGCAACTCCTTTGAGAGGTCGGATTATTTAAAAATCTTTATTTGGATTGGAAACAGCTAGGATAGTTACCAAATGAATCGCAATAGTACCGATTTGAATTTTTTACGGGCACGGATTTCGTACCTCACGAAGTGTAGATCGCAATTTCCGCGAAGCTTGGCTGCCGAAAACTCGTTTGAGAGGTTGGATCATTTTTAAGTGTTTCTTTTCGACTGACAAATGCTAGGATAGTTACCAAATGATAGTTCTAGTCCCAGTTTTAATTTTCTCCGGTACGGATTTCGTACCTCTGGATGCATTAGATCGCAATTATGATAAATGGCTATCGACAACTCGTTTGAGAGGTTGGATCATTTTAAGAGTTTCGTTATGACTGAAAACATTCAAGGATAGTTACCAAATTATTTGAATACTCCCATTTTTATTTTTGACCGGAAAGGATTTAAACCTCCTCGATGCGTTATATCGCAATTCTAAGAAGCTTGGCTACCGACAACTCGTTTGATAGGTTGGTCATTTTAAGAGTTTCGTTTCGACCGTCAACATGCTAGGATAGTTACCAAATCAACCGATATCGTCCCGGTATAATTTTGACCTGCTCGGATTTCGTACCATACCAATGCTTAAAATCGCAATTCTGAGAAGCTTGGCTACGGGACCAGTCGTTTTGAGTGTTTGGTTCATTTTTAAGAGTTTCGCTTCGACCGATAACATGCTAGGATAATTTCCAAATTAATCGATATAGTCCCAGTTTGATTTTTTTTAGGTACGGATTTCGTACCATACCGATGCTTTAGATCGTAATTCTGATAAGCTTGTTTACCGAAAAGTTGTTTGAGAGGTCGTATCGTTTTTAAGATTTTTGTTTCGGGCGACAACATGATAGGATAGTTACCACATGAATCACAATACTCCCAGTTTTAATTTTAGACCGGTAAGGTTTATACCTCCGTTGCGTTATATCCCAATTTAAGAAGCTTGGCTGCCGACAACTCGTTGAGAGGTTGAATCATTTTTTAGAGTTTCGTTTCAACCGACAACATGCTAGGATAGTTACCAAATAAATAGTTTAGGGGTGCAGTTCAATTTATTATTATCAGCAACAAGCCTATTAAACATCTGTGAAAAAAGCTCCATCATCAGCACAAAGAGATTAGGGGACATTGGGGCCTAATGCCTTTTTTCCCTTTAAATAACCACACAGGGTCCCATTGATACAAACTGAGAATCTAGGGGTGGATATACACTCATGTATCCAATTTAT
>JACGCM010002355.1:0-27184 GCA_014058105.1 Kingdonia uniflora | reverse complement strand
ACAAAAAAAAAAAAAAAATCCGATGGGTGGTTCAATCCTCGATTAATCGACTACATTATTAGTCATATTTTCCCCTTATTCTGCAGCTTTTCGGCTCAGAATACTTTCTTCCAACGGTGCTCCCGCACTTTCGCGAGCCCTTAGATTTGTTTCGGTACTAATTCCCCTCAAAATTTAGTTCGTAGGTATATTATTTGCAGGTACATACACTTACGGTACTTAATAGTGTCTGTGAATGTGTCTGGTACTCATTGCGACCATTACAAGTTGTAAATCCGTTGAACCTTGTTTTAACTTATATATAGGGATCTAGATGAGACCAGATGGTATTTTCCAAACTAATCTTAGAAACATCCAGCACATTAACTCCTATATCTCACCCAATGCTGGGAATATCGTCCTCAATCAAAGTAAAACTTGCCCTCATATATAAATAACATCGCCAGTGGGGCTTCAACTATCTTGTGATAAATACAAATCATAATACACAAATATCACCGAGTTGAGGTCACATCTTCATATATTATAGTAGTGCGATTGGTACTTACGGAACATCCAAATGCTTTTAGGGAAATTTTTGATGACTTTACTATGGGACGTACCCTAAATAAGTAATGTGTACTAAATATAAGCACACACACTAGCCAGAAAAGTTGTAACCCAATAATATTGGCCTGCCTAATGATTATCATAAATCACTTAATTAGGTTCTCCGCAAATCCTGAGTTGGGTATGGTATGGGGTACTGACGATGCTCAGTCATCTATCCCATTTAGCTGTAAAATAATCATCAAAAGCCTGCGAGTCCAACTCGTAAACCCTCGTCAAGTTACATCGATCAACCTTGATCAGTTAATCCAAGAACTGAGTCAGTGATTGAATGATCTAAGTAAAAAGCTGTGCTAATGTTGCATTCATTGGTTTTAATAATAGGCAAACGTGAGACTATCTCCAAGATGCATCTATTATGACCATAAATACTCAAGTGGGCCACTATGTGGATGGATAGGTCCACATATGTCTCCATGGATGCGTTTAGAGTAAAGGCTAAATATCCCACTCCACCTTGGTCATACTAGGATGAAATAATAGACTTTCCTTGAAAATAATTATTATACGTACACTCTCTAGATCTTCTTTCCTTTTATAGAAAGCTAAGATGCAATCCCGATAATTCTCCTCACTATCTGAGCCCTGAGGAGTGTATTGGAAACTGTTCTAATAACATATTCTAACCATTAGACATGGAGATATTACATAGAACCTTGTCTGTCATTTTCTCCTATAGTTATTACGTGATAATCGTTATCATGTATCTCCCTAAACTCAATAAAATCCAACTGATTTACTAATATATAAAGTAAACTAGATAAACTGTATCGTACCGTTAGGGAGTAACAGTGTGACACACTCAGTGTGTTCTATCATGTTGGTCGTGCAAATGATATTTGTGATATCCCCAATGCACAAGGTTAAAGACAAGAAATATGTTCATTATCTTAAAAGAATCGAGTGTGTGGTACTAATGCCTCGTAGACATGTATTGCCACTCATCCGATTATCGGTAATATTCAATGAACAGACAGATCCACAGGCGGGTTGTATATAGTAGACCAACTATCATTCATAGAATTTAATTTCTTCCCAAGTAATAAATTCAAAAAAAAATCAAGGAAAAATCTCATAGATGGGATACCAAACCAGCGCATGTCACGAGCATTCTATTAAACTAACTAGTGAAGAGTTCCTAACTCAGTCAATAATAGTATTAATAAAGTAAAAGTACTACTATGCAACAAGTAAGTTACTACTTGGCAATACTCTCTATGCAGCATCATTCATATACTGAGAAATTACTATTGTTCATTCTTAAAACTTGTTCCAATACTGCATTGGCATCATAGGAAAAATCTATGGTCATAGACTCTGCCGTGGTGAGGTCTGCACCAACTGTGATAACGTGATAAGTCTGGGGCTGATATCTTTAGATCGTTTGGTGTGCCTTTCAATCCCGTGCCCGACTATCATATATCCATTTTTGAATTCTTCTTATTCTATTTTGGTCAGTTGGTAAACTTCTTGTTCCCCTTGCCTTAGGTTAATGATGGCTAGAATTTGAATCCTGCCGTTGTTACCACCTCTCGTTTATCCATGGTTGCAACCCTGTCTATAACTTCCCCTGTCATTAGACCCAGTATTGTACGACCCTATCACATGCTTACTTTTAGTATGCATAAGCTTGAAGTTCCTAACTAGTAGCTCAATGTTTTTTTTCATAAATGAGGAAAACTTGAATTAGGTCTGCATGCACAGTGATCTATCAAATATTGCATCGGAAGTGCAATATTTGAAGCATAAAAAGTTTAAGAAAATATTCCCAATAACTCTATTTACCTAAACTATTTCTCCATGTAAGATTATAGAGGAGTTGCACTATTGAAAAAAAATTATGCCGCAGTTAGAGTAATCTATTATCAGGTCTTCTTGAATATGGAGGCGAGTTTGTAAACAAAGTGCTTACTTTGTTATTTAGAGACTCATTATTCTCGATAATAGTCTTTTCTAAATTTTACAATAGCTTATCGATTTTAGTATCCGTACAGGTTGAGTTTATTGGTACCTTAAATAGAGTTGCAGTATGGGAGGTGTTCAATATTCTGAGTGTCGCCAACATCTATTATATATGTAGATAATACCAGTAATAGTACTTGATAAACATTCCTTGCATAAATGCAATTCATAGTATTAAAGTCAGTGATTCCCAATCATTACTTGTAGGTCAACCTTGTTCATGTTCAATTACTCATAAAATCTATTTAAGCACATAATTTCCAATCATTTCTTGTGGTTTATAGAATATAACGCAATCATGACTCCCAATCATTACTTGCAAGTAAACCCTGTTCGTGGCTTTATACTCATGAGATCCGATTAAGTGTCAAATCTCAATTTTACCCTGTAAAATGGTGATCTTAACCTTAAAGTACATTTTAATAGTGTCTTAGCTAAGATAGTTATTCAAAACCATTAGATGCTGCGATCCTTATTCTAACAATTGGGGTGTTTTAATACTGAAAGTTTTATAAGGTTTGTATATTCTAGCCAAATGACCATATTTACTACAAATATGAGCAATATTAAATGTTTAGTTGACAAGTGGTCCCACCCCAAAGTCTACTGGGTTCATAAGATAGGTAGATTACTCTTATCATTGAACTAACATTTTAGGGTACTATAAGTTGCTATTAGTACTTATATACCTCTAAATGTTATCATGTAACATCTAATTACACTTAACTAGATACGTAAAATTAGTTCCTCAGACACCAAAATTTTAGAAATAAGACTAAGTCAATTCCTAATTAATCTCTAATTATTTGTCATTGACAATTAACTGTGATTTAGATATGACTCCCAGTCATATTCTAAATTAGTTTTGGTTTCATATTATCTGTGATCCCTGATCATTATAATTAGTATCTCAGGGGCATACCATTAATATCCAATTAGTTGTCGTAAGATACTTAAATAGGTATTAATCAATTTACTTATATTACATATAAGTAAGTCAATTTTCCTATACGAGACACCTGTTCCCAAAATAATTTAAAAAATATTTTTCATAAATTTTTTTAAAAATAGGTCACCTAAGGGGTAGGTCAATTTAATAGGAATTTTTCAAAAAAAAAAAAACCAAAAATTGAGCTCTCCAAAGCCAATTTAGTGTTTAAGCCGATCTTGGATCGGTCTGGCTTGGTCTGGGTCAAGGCCTGGACCGGTTTGACCCCGGTCAAACCACCTGTCACATGTCACCCAATAAGGATTTCCACGCATTACCAATCTGTGCTGCTACGTGGCAGCAAATTGTGCTGCTATGTGACACAATAACATACAGCCACGTGTTACTTAAAAATGACTGCCATCTATAAAAAAAACTATGCTACCATATCACATGGTAGACCCCCACCTGCCACGTAAGCATGCCACGTGTCCTTGATATGTATTATGCCACGTCAGCATGGGTGGGTCCCACTGCCACATAAGTATGCCACTGTCAAAGCTCTTTGTCACGTTAATAATCAGATTTGGTCTAATTTTTCATGGATCAGGTCTGATCCAGGTCCAGTTTCTAAAATTGGATTTGGATCTAATGACATCAGCATGATATTATAAATATTTTTAAAAAAATATTAAACCCTAGCTGACGTCAACATGACCTAATACACCGCAAAAAAAAAGTTTTTGGCCATGAACTGCCCAGTTTTGATGCCAATTTCCCAACAATTGGGATATCTCCTGAAGACATGTCATATACGGATGCGATCATTACGGAATAGGCTACGCAATAAAATTAATAGTACTTCAATTAGATATCTACAATAGTCGCTATTTTAGTTTAAAAGCAGCTATTTCACAAGGGTTAAAAATTACTAAAAATAGTTTTTTTAATCCTTTTATACATATCTAGATATCATATATCATAGATCAAGCAAAAAAAAAAAAAAATTATATATATATATTTATATTTATAAATTCGAAATTTGTAAAAAAAATACATTTCCGCAAGGCAAAAAATTCCCAAAAATGCTGATTTGGTGAATTCTTTATCCCTTCTGATCCACTAGCTCGCAGTGCTGATAACGTGTTAGATAATATTGGCTAATATTCTATCTATCAATTAATCAAAAGCAAGTTGATATGAGAGAAGAGTAGGGATATATTGATAATTGAAATTCTTTGTATCCTCCGAGGTTAGGTTATAAGACTAACCCTTTTTAGGTTATATACAATAACTCAAACTCTCCCCATAAACCCTAATGGTCCATGAGTTTGATAGAAGTCTAGTAGGACACCTCAACCCAGTTGGGTTCTCACATTAGGCTAGACACAACTCCTAACAAGCAGAACTTTTTTAAGCTCCAGGAGATATTTTTGTCAATGATTTTGGAGACATATGTGAAATCAACAATATTGATATATATTTAGGAGATGTATCATGAAAATTTACCAATTCCCTAATTTAATAGGCGATATCCTAGCATATTTATAGTTGGCAATTGCATTGAGTTGTCGATAATACATAGTGGATTTGAAGCCCAGAAATGGTGTAATCGACAATAATGGTTTAATCAACATATGAAGTAGTCGACAATATATTGTCGGGCAATAGTATAATTGACAATATATCGTTGGACAATAGTATAATCAACTATTCCATGGTAAACTCCAATCATCTCCTTCGGAAATTCTTCGAAGTATTTTTTTTTCCAGATCTGTAGCATTTGTATGCAACTATATGGACAATAAAATTAAGTGCATAAAAAATACAAAGATCAAAGGTTTAAAGTTCGAATTAGTATGATAATCATAATGGATTAAACTCTACTATAAGATAATAAAGCAAAAATGGTCATTAAAAAGTAATGTTACAAGATCCTAAAGAATATCATGTGAAGTGAACTTAGAGAGGCATAAAATTCACTCCTCTTTCTCCTACTATCGATGTATTGTTTAAATATGGTATAATCGACGATTTCATGCATCGTTTTATCGACAAATACATTGGTTGACAATAAAGTAGTAATACATCATTGAAAGATTACCAAAGATCATTCATATACAAATCATGAATAATAACACTACTTCTATGATTATAACTCACATAGGCTAAAATATATCCAAATTTCTTAACCATCACAAAAAGTGTATTTACATGTATTTACAATGATCTTCTTAGTTGGTGAGGCAGTAACACCCACTTTGTATTAAAATTGTCGAATGACTAATGAATCGACAATTCTAAAATATCCACCCTGAACTATGTAATTGTCGCAAAAGCGGTAGTCAACAATAACGTGGTTGTCATATTGTCGACCTCTTCGGTTATCGATAATTGTGTTGTTGACTACTGCAAAGCTCGACAAATATCAAATACAATAAGTCGACCAACCATGAACTCGACAATATAATGGATACTCTCCTAATGTTGTCCTTCAACATCTGTAAAAGTACCGCCGATGTTGAAAAATCTAGAAATCGAATAGAACTACTCACCACTTGCTGTAGTAGGTAGAGCCTACGTGATCGATTGTAATCCTAAACCAAATATTACTTTAAACAACACTCAATCCTCTTTTTTATGAATTAATTAGAGAAAGAGAAAGACTATAAAACTTGTTCTTGAGTTCGAGAATGTGAGATACACATAAATTGAGTCCATGATAGAGAAGAGAAATATTTGAGAGAGCTTCAACAAACAAACATGTAATAAACAGAGCTCCAACTACAAATAAAGCCACAACGATACTAAAACGCCACAGTAAAAAGTTTGTAACATAATATCCTCTCTTTAGTTCTAAATCTTTGTAAAATAGCATTTTAAGACATCAAAACCCTAAATCGGCAAACAAAATTAAGAACACAATAAAACCTCTTGCCAAAGCAAGAATAGATATTTGCCCTGAAATTACATCCAAAGATTTCAAATATCAGAGGGAGTGAGAGAGAGGAAGAATGAGCGAGAAAAAAAAAGATCTGAGATTAAAAATTGAAACTGGAGAGAGATGAGAGAATAAAAAATATCTACCCCACGTGAGGAGAAAAAAAACTAAATGAGTGTGTGTCTCTGCCAACTCATTTCCATCTAATATCATTTGAGTTTCTCTTTTCCACTTTATCTATTATCAGGACCACTGATAGACACGTAACATTTATGTATATAGCACCTAAATTTATATCTTCGTAGTCACTTATTAAATAAATGTGATACTAATAGTGTTTTTGTTTGTATTTATAGAAATCGAACACATGATAAACAAGTCATATATTTTTCTAGTTTTCAACAAAGAACAAGGGTGATGCACTCCAACAATGATCCTCATTTGAAGTTGCCAACCAAAGGCCCATGGAAGACCATTGAAGAAAATTTAATGTAGAGATTATTCTAATTAGTTGTAATATTTATGCATGGTCTAAGACATTGTTTAGGGGATTTTATATTAATGGAAATGTTTTGTAACCCCTCCTATACTCTATAAATAGGAGGGGAATCCCACCCTAGACATCTTGGAGAGTGTAAATCAAAGTTCAAAGGAATAAAGTTCTTCTTTCTCTCTTTTTCTTGTCATTTTCTTTAACCAAGTAATATGACAATGATCAAAGGGATGAGTAGCTAATCCTCTTAGCTAAGGCTAGAAGAAGTTCCACCCAATGTAGCCTATAGAATAACATAATATAGCTAGAGTAGTTACTTTCTCTTCTTTCATTTTAATGCATATTCTTCTTTTTACGATTTTAGCTTGACCATAGCTTGGATTCGAGGGAGTAAAGAATCTATGGAAACCATCTTGGTTGACTATTACAAGATGGCAAGATGGTTTGGAACATGGAGTAGAAGACATACTCCGTTCTTATCAACTGGACTATGGTTGAATAAGGTGGTTTATGGGTAGTTCCCAATCACAAATCTCTTTTATCTTTGATGCATTGCATATGCCCGACCAAGGATATGCGATGCGGGAACTCATAATTTACTTTAATCATTTATGCTATCTCACGGTTACAACTAGTAGAATAAAATCTAAGGCTTGGATCTCACTCTAACTCATACAACTCATACTTTATAGCATTTTATTTTCTTTACTTGAAAATCATCAAAAAAAACTTATTGCTATTGGATAAAATTAGTAGCTCAAACAATAATTCGCGTCATAAGTCTCTTGGGATACGACCCCGCTATTATTTGTACTTAACGATACACCGTGCGCTTGTGGGTCTTTTAAGATGTCGGTTTTATATCGATCAACCACTCATCTTTAGAGTTGTATGGTTCCTTTTGAGTGAGAATTGAGTGCCTCATTTTGAGTTTCCATGAATCCATTCCCTTCTTATATATAGGGAGCGGATTCGCAAACATTCAAAAGCTAGACACTCAAGTCTCACTAAATAGAAACCACCCATCTAGTAGAGATGAGTGGCTCTTATAATAGGGTTTTCCTATAGAGGGAAATGAGGTGGATATTATAATATTAGGTATTCTTGGACCTATTCTCTCTATCTCCTTTTTTTTTTTTTTTTTTTTTTTCTCTCTCTCTCATTACCTTTTCACATTATGTGGTCCTCACACGATTCCCCTATCTTCTCTGCTACTATTATTATAAAAACTAATTCAAAATCGTATCTCTCTTAGGGTTATAATTTTTGTCCGAACTTTCAATTTTTTTTGAAATCCGATCTGATTTTTTCGATTTCGGAACCCTATTTTACAGTTCCGATTTTGATTTTTTCTAAAAAATTTCAGATCGAAATCGGATAGCCTTTTGTAATTCCAAAATTTTGAAATTTCCGATTCGATTTTTCCAACAAATTCGATCCGATTTTTCCGAATGCTATCCGATCTGATTTAATCCGAATATTAATCCGATTTAATCCGAATATCCTTAATCCGATTTAGTCCGAATAATATTATGAATTTATCCGAATTGAAACTTAAATAAAAGATAACTTAAAAACTGAAGGCATTCTAATTTCTCTGCTGCCTTCTTCTCTACTGCCTCCCCTCTATTCTCCATTGTTTGTCTACTTGTAAGGTGAGCTGACGACCTAGCCGTCTTGGAGAGAGAAAGGGTGAGTTGTAGCAGAGACCACTCTCCCTCCTCTGTTATTTACTCCTCCACCATCCTCTTTAGACCAAACTACTCTTCTTCTCTTTATTCAAATCAAACACATTATAATAAAATATTATATTTGGCATTATAAATGTGTACTCGAAACTTTTATTCCCAAACACAAATCTTAATAATCACAAAGCTTCTATGATCATGGCGGTCGTCGCACCATTCAAGTCCACATTTCTCATACCTTCACCACCATCATGTTCTTCAAGCTCCTAATCAAATTTGATTAGTTTTCATCAAAGATTTCAATCCAAACTCTACGGAAAATTACTTAAGTTGGAGATATCTTTGAAAACTTGGGGTTTTAGAGAGGAGGAGAATATGAGGGGAGAGAGAGAGGGGTTATAAGTTGCAGAGCAGAGGGTGTGAATACTACAGGGTTATTTGTAAAAGGAGGAGAAGGTAGTACTAGTATTGGTATTGGTAAGAGTAAGGTTTTTTTGTCGGAGATGATGAAGGTTGTGATTTTAGTAGCTTTGGTTGTGTTTGTGTAAGGTTGTGATTTTCATTGTAACAAAGGTTGTGATGTCTGTTGCTATTGTTCCCATGGTTGTTTTACTCATGGTTGGAGTAGTTCTTTTTTGGGCATTGTTCAGGTGCGTTTAGCCCTTTCTCTGATTCTGATTATGATTATGATTTTTTGGATTTTTTGGTTTTTTGATTTTTCAATATTTTTTGGAATATCTAAAATTTCCAAAATTTATTCCGAAATGTTTCAAATTCCGAATATTCTGAAAAATTTAGGATTCGGATCTATTTTTATAGTTCTGAAAAAAATTGAATCGGATTGGAACAGATTTTCCAGTTCCGGAAAAAATTGAAAAAATTCCGACCGCTCATATTTCTGATCAGATCCAAAAGTTGGCCTAATCTCTTTCTTCTCTCTGTCTCTTTCACTCTAAAAACCATTTCAAATTTGCATCTCTCTTTTTCTGTCTCTCTCAATCTCCTCCACCGCAGTGAATAAATAATGTTTGAAATCTAGTATACTTCGAAGGGGCCTTAATGTAGCAATCCATATTTTAGCTCTTGCTCATGATGCCCTTAATGTGTAGTTTACTTATGTTGCTCCATGTCTTAAGGAATCCCTACCTTTTAAGCTTTCTATTTTCACTGTCATTTCTCATCTCCTTCTTTTTCTCCAACTAAAGCCCAAATTTCCCCAGCGATTATAGCCTTGAAAACTTCTTCTTTTCTCATAGAAATCAACCACTAAGACTTCTACTTTCCTTGAAAATTTGATCCACCAAACAACCTACTAATTCTAATCAGTTAAACCTTGTGTAGAAACCAAAGAATTCTAGCAAAAGCTCTCAACCACAGTCCTGAAGTTTTGCCATAGTTTACTTATCCCAATCCAATTATATTATAAAGAATGTATTGTGGAGAAGATCATTCAACATGACCTATAAATCGAACATTTAGTCACCGTTAGCAAGCAATATTCTGTCAATCGATTATACATGAGGCAAATACTATTATCCCTTCTCATATGCCATGATTAGTGTAAGGATTCACACTTGTGGTGATTGTACATCCAGTTTACTTGAACCCATATTCATGTATGCTATCTTATTTAGCTACTGATGCTCCTGTCCTTGTTATCACTGAAGTTCCTGTTCTTGCTTACTATTTTCAACTTTTAACATTATTGAGTTTAAATTTAGCTGCATGTTATTGTTCCTAATAGATTCTTGTAAAGTAACTTATAGTACATATGCTTTGGTATGAGATTTTGACGTAGTTCAGGTGCCGTTTGGTTAGTAGAATAATGTTCTTTAATCACAAATTCTATTAGGGTTGACATACTTAATTTAAAGAAGATCATGTATTCTTTGTAGGAGTAGGAAGCTACTGTAGTTTGATTTCTGGACCAGGGGAAGGGTATCATGTGTCTAATGATAGTCATATATAGAGGCTAGTATGAAATCTTATATTTAAAACCTTACATCCAGACCATAGTAGACTATAGCCAGAAGACTTGTATCATCTTTGAGAATTATATCATTACAATGGCATGTTTTCCAGGAGGATAATCTTCGCCAATACTTCTAGTATGGATTATGCAATATTAAGCTTAAACAAATAGGATTTTACGTGGAAACTGAGTAAAGACTGAGAAAAACCACAACCTCGATGAAGGTTTTGATGAAAAATCTAATAATTACTAGTTATTATAATTTACTGCTTGGAAAGAAAGTAAAAATGAATGAATAGTTAAGTTGTAGATTAAAATAACTCATTGTCTACCTGTATTTATAGTAGATGCAGTCAATTTACAAAAGGAAAAATAGTTTCCTATTTTGGGGGTAATGGGCAAACTTTGTAGATTTCCTAACGGCTCTATTTGACCAAGCATAATAGCTACTTTTAGTAGGTCGAGAACTGTGGTCGCAGACGTGACATCTTCTCGAATGATGGAATGTCTTCGACTAAGGTCCGTTGGCTTCTCATTGTCGAATCTGGGAAATATGATACTACAATCTCCCTATTCTTGGTACAATTACTTGTTGTTGTGTCGAGAAGAATGTCGAAATGTGAAATGGTTGTCGATGTTTGTAGAAGTCTGTGTTATGTCATTTCTGAGGCAAAAGTCAAATGAATTTGGTCAATTCACTTTCCTGAGGAACATTTATTGTAGGACATCGGACTTTGTAATTGTTTAAAGGTGGGGTTATAAATAGAAGGAGAAAGAAGGAGTTGTTGCTTGGCAGGATATTGGTAGAGTAGGCCATGATGGTAATGATATCGTTCCTGGCGATGCATAACGAGTTCCTGGATCTTGTGGATGGGAAGTATCGTGAGTATAAAGTAGTGTATCTTGGGTGTTTGTCCCTGTTATTTTTTGATTTGAAACTTGGTAGTGATGTGATTGAAAGAAATGACGGAGGAGGTGGTGGAAATCGTCGAAATGTATTGTTTCTCTTGGTGTCAGCTTCATTTTGTGTTGCAGAAGGCCTCAGAGTGCATCGATTGTTTAGAGAAGTGGCTACTGCCCATATTGAGGATGATGATGTGAAGGGGGCATGGCATCCTGTATCTCTAGTCAACACAAAATGCTTTTTACAATTTTTTGCTGCCTTTCTTCATGCTGCACATAGGCAGCTTTTAGAAGTTCAGTGACTTAAGATTCACTGAGTTTCTTAGGATTTTGTTACACCTTTCGCCGGAGGATATGCCAGATTCTGGTAAAAGGAGGCATATAGCTTCGAGTTCTCATGTCAAAGGCGAATATGTGACCTGTAAGTTGATGTAATGTAATCGAAGGAAATAATTGTCAAATGTAAAATATAATAATTTACGTAATGAATAAACTTTGTTTGTGAATTTGCATCGAATAAATAAATGGTCATCTCGAAGGGAATGAAATCTACTATGCGAAGATAATTGATCGAGTCATGTAGATGTTGAGATAGTTGTTTCTAATTATAAGTAAATATTAAGGTTATGCTTTTGAGGTTAATAGATCTCGAGCTGGAGTTTATTGACTGTGTGGGGACTGAAACGGTTCCCATAGAGTTTGGTTTGACTGGGATATGTAGAGTTTCAATGAAAAATGAATGGGGGATTTGACTATTAGTTTGATTATTTGTTTTTGTTGTATATAAATACCTTTGGTAAACTGAAAGTATTTTTGTAGGATTTGAGATGGTGAGGACGAGGGCCCAAGTTTCGGAGGATGAGCATTCCAACCAGCTGCGAGTGAAGTATTGGGAGTTGCTTGATCGGTACTTCGGTAAGAGTTGTATAAATGGGCAACCATTGGTGCCAGTAGAGCCCAAGTATGAAGAGATGAGTGAAGTGGAGGTGAAGGAGGTGGAAGAGGAGTATATATTCCATTGTAATTTGCAATTCCCGAGTCCCCTTAAGAGCGTCAACAAGATAAGGAATTGAGCCAAGGTTTTGGTAAAGAAAGTAGATACTGTGGCCGGTCGAAGAGGTTGAAGAGTGAACTGAGTATTGTAGAGTTGTAACAAAGGAGAAATTTATTTGTGTCAGATGTTATTGTCGATGTATGTGATGAAAATTGTTCTCAAATATGATTTGATATGTTTGAACAAATGAAATTTATTAATATAATATTGTGATTATGGGTATGTGAATATATGATATCTCAATTTTTGGGTAATTGGTTTGTCGAGTAAAATTTGATTTTTGAATTTCTGTTAATATTGTTCCGAGAATATAGGAGAATTATAAATAAGGAAAGATGCATTTAGGTAATGAGAGAAAAATGGCTAGGTGTTCTCCTGCAGGTGATATTTTGAGGTATACGAAATTGGATGTACAATCTCTTTTTAATAGTATAAGAGTTACTTTGGCAATGATGGATATATCAGAGGAGTTGCAAAGAAATATGGAAGGATTGGAGCAATAGTGCATGGGCTTGTTGGCGCTTAGAAGACGAAGAATAAAAGATTTTGAGAAGAGGTGAATAAGGCATTATGCTCGAGTACTCGAACGGTCGCGAAGGGGTGCGATGATCAGTCGCGTGGGGCATATAAATAGCCTTGTGGTTGGCGACTGTTCACACACCACTTATTTAAAAGAAAATCTTTAAATAATGATTCTTTGTGCTCATTGCTTGGGTCATTGTCAACCATAGAGAAGGAGGAGATTAGTGTGTTGATTGAGAGGGCAAAGCTTACGAAACAGAAGGATACTGAGGTAGCACGACTCCAAGGATAGTATTTTTCTTGTACTTTCTTTTTATTCGTATGATTATGTGTAAACCCTTTGTAGATGTTGACATTGTATTAATATTGCAGGAAGTAATTACAGTTTAAGTGGGTACAGTGGAAGTAATTTGAAAAAATAGAGATTTAGGGTCTGTGATAAAATTGCTGTGATATTGTCGGTATGTTTAGGCAACTAATGGAGCAATGGTGTTGAAAAGGGTTAAGGTCTGTTGTGGAGAAAGGGGTTGATGGAAAAAGGTGACGACGAGTAGGGATAGTGAGTTTTGGGTGTTGTTGGTATTATGGCACAATTGTAGGTGTGTTGCTGGATATGTGAAATGCGATGGGGTTTGGCTGTTGGGGTGCCAGATTATCTATGAAATGGACTGGGCTTTACGCCAAAGAGAGCGAAAAATCCAACTTTTTAAATTCAGCTTATTTTGGGAGGAAGTCGGGTGCTGTCGATGTGTCTTCGAGAAGTTTGGGGTCTTGCACTTCGATCAGAAACGCTAGTGACAGAAAGATAGTTGTCTATGTTAGGACTTAGTAAAAATATCAAAGAAATTACTTCTCGATAATTAAATGTAATAATTGTGTATTCAGATAGTAATGCAAAAAAAACGTGTTGGAGATAAAACTCGACAACTATATGAATATTAGCATATGAACATATATAATGTATCAAATAGGATATATACTAATATTTTTGTTAAAAATAGAATCTGATTTCAGGTTCATAAAAATGGTTGAACCTATCCAAATTAATGATAAAGAAATCATTAAAAACCTTGTAGATGTAGAGTCCCTTCAAATTAATGTGATAACATGCGTCCAAAAGTTAGGTGGGACATATAGGGTTGGGTCGAGTAGTACGGATATGGCGAGTGTCGACCAGTTTAAGGTGGCACCCAGGGATGTGGAAGTTTCGGATGAGGAAGGTACCGAGATAGACGTGGATCATGAGCCACAGGCAAGTAACCGAGAAGGTAGTGGTGGTGGGAGGGGGGGGGAGAAGATGTCAAGGATGATGATGATGTATGTTTTGGAGAGGGTCCAGAAACGAGTGAAATTTTGCATTTCAAAGTTAAGTATAGAATTTCTGAGGAGATTAGATTAGAGGAATATCATCATGAAATGATTGATCAAGACGTTCCTTTGGACGACATACTTGTTCATCAAGAACAGATAAAAAAGGGACTGAAGCTTCCACTTCGAGCTGACCAGAAAAGGTTTATAAATTTCTTTAATGTTTCCCTTGGGCAATTTAACCCTAATGTGTATGACCTCTTTCGGGTTTATGGAATGATAAACGGTCGATTAAAGGCGAGAGGGGAAGAGTTAATCACTGTAGATTATTTATGTGTGTATTACACATTGAAATAAAAATCCATCAAAGATAACGTACAGGTACTTGGTGAGGTTCTTGAGGAGACCTCTATTTAACGAGATGGTATCGATAGGAGGGCAGTACTTTGAGGAATGTATCCTTCTATCTGGAAATTACAAATTTGATTGGAGAAATCTGGAGGAGGCTTTCAAAAGGAAGACTTTTCACTTAGGTTTGTGGTTAGGTAATTTGTTTGTCGATGTTTAGATTATTTTATCTAAATCTAGTGTTCTAACTGTTGGTTGTTTGTTGTCTTTGGTACCTTTAAAGGAGATTGATAGAAACTCGGATACTGTAAAAAAGTTGAATAATATCAGGAAGGGTTATTTCGGTCGGATCGACAACCTAGTTGTTGACCAAGGGAAAATTGATACTTTGTTTCAGGAAGCGGGGCTGAAGAGAACTTGGGCTAAAGGTTAAGAAATTCTGGTTATTGTCGGAATGATGTCTGCGGGAAATAAGAGAACTGCGTACTCGAGCTTGCCCCTCGAGAATCTGTCACTTAGTGGTTACACCATAGATTTTGTAACTGCAGAATGAGATGCTATGCTGACGGAAACCTTCTGAAAAGGAATGAAAAAGAGGGCCGCCTGTCATGTTGTTGCTCCCCTCCTTCCCTCGAAGAGGGCTTCTCATAGATTAAATACGGAGGAAGGGGAGAAAGTTGATGGGACATCATCTGGTGTTCCGGATGATCGACCTCCAAAATTGGGTACTAGCTTACAGCCGAAGAAGAAGGCGCCTTCTGAGTCGACGAAGAAGAATTATGTCGAGGAGTCAGAAACTGAGGTCCAAAAGACCATGGATACATATGTGTCTGGGACGATGGCTTTGGAGGAAGAATTTAATGATTGTCTAGTGGGGGTAGAAAACCTTTCTACTTTCCTTAGCGAGGGCCAACAAAATATAAATAAGGTTAGGAATTTTTCTGCTTTGCTTCAATTAAAGAATTTAGTGCCCCATTCGAAAAATCATATTATGTCTGTAATGCAGATGAAGAAGTTGTTGATCGAGGTCAAACCTCACATTCTATGTGCGGGTACTCTGGCAAACCTGGTTCTCGCATATAAGAATATCGAGAAGGAACTGGTGATGGAAAAAGTGAATTTAATTGAGGATAAAAAGAAATTGGAGGCGAGGCTGGGTAAGTATAAGCTTGAAGCCGGGAAGGCAAAGGAAGTTGCTCTTCACGAGGTGAAGCAAACATGGGATAAACAGGTCCAGGAGATAAGGGTTGACCTCGCGATGGAAAGAGAGGAGGCGTTGTCTTTGCAGAAAGCAAATTTTGAGATTGATATTCAGGAACAGATTATTTTCGTTCGGAGGGCGATGGTGGTGGAGCACGCTAAGGCTTTGGAGGAGGTGAGGACTAAAGCTATTCGAGAAGAAGGCCAATTTTGTTGGACATTTCGAGGCGTTGGAGGAGAGAAAAGACTTTTACAAAGGTTTGGCAGTTGCTGGGAACCAATTCTAACTTGACTCAAACGTGGAGGATGAAGTTCCTAAAATGCCTGAAGTGCCTGAGGCGCCTGAAGCACCGGAAGCTCCTGTGGTAACTATTCCCGAGGGTATTCTTTCCAAGGATTTATTAGATGAGCTAACTTCGGGTATACCAGTGAAGGCTGATGCTGCAATCTCCCTTCTACAGAGTAAAGTATGTTTGGAAAAGTGTTTGTTTTTATGAAAGATGTAAAAATGGTCGATGGGACCAAAACAATATTTTGTTATTTCTTGAATGCTTATGCTGATGTTTTGTCGAAGAATATTTTGAAAGTAATGTATGCATAGTTTTTATAAAATTTATGCTAAGTATTGTTATTCGACGAGATCGATAGAATTAGAAAATGGATAATATTTGTCAGATGTTATTCCTCGATGGGATTACCAGATGTTATTCCTCGATGGGATATCTAGTTTTTGTTAGAAAATGACAAAACATTACATGTTTTGTTCGATAAGCTATGAATGCAAACGAGATTATCCTGTAATTGGATAGTGTTTGTCAAATAGATGACTGTTAGTTTTGATGCATACTTGTCAAGTATGTATCGATACTAAGTAGTTATTGTTTGACAGATGTAATGAAAATAAAGATAGTTTTATTAGAATCATTCGAAAGTGGTTATAGTGGTTATCTGTAAAATATTTTTAGTTAAGCTGTACTCCACAAATATTCGAGTTGTATTTCGTGTTTGGTCATTAACCAGTAAGTCCCACTATCGGTCTTGTTACTGACAATATATGGTCATTTTCAATTTTTTGATAATTTACCAGATTTTTTTGGTCGAGTACTGTCCTGGATGTGTCGAAGAACAAGGTCACCAATGCCAAATGTTCATTTTTGAGCCTTCTTGTTATAAACTTTCTTGAGAGTATCATGGTATCGCCCCAAGTTTGTAATTGTTTAGTTTCGGGTCTCTTCGATCCAATTGAGGTTGCAGAGGAGTCCTAGTTCATTTTCTTCATCTGTGATTTTTCTTCGAGTGCTTGGTAGATCAAGATTTGAAGGTATGACTGCTTCAGTGCCGAAGGCCATCATAAATGGATTACAGCCTATGGATGTTCGAGGAGTCATCGGTATGCCTATAGGATACTTAGTAATTCATCAACCCATCTGCCTTTTTTCTCATCAAGGCGCTTGTGTAACCCTGACTTGATACTTTTGTTAATGGCTTCAGCTTGGCCATTTCCTTGAGGGTAGTATGGTGTCGAAGTAGACAGTTGAATCTTATATTTGTGTAGGAAACTTAGAACTTTATTACTGATGAATTGTTTGTCGTTATCATATCGTATCATTTGTGGGCAGCCAAATCTTGTTATGATGCGTTCCCAAAGAAACTTGATAACTTCATTTTTGTCAGTATGACATGGAGGTATTGCTTCGACCCATTTGGTGATGTAATCTGTTACCACAAGAATAAACTTATCTTTCCCGATGCTGGGTAGAAAGGTCCAATGATATCGATCCCCCATCTTTTGAATGGCCAGAGGACATTGCTAATGTGTAAGTTGAGTACTGGGCTTTTTATGTCTTGGGCGTAGATTTGGCATTTGTAGTACTTACGAGCAAAGTCTTCGCAGTCTTATTACATTTTTAGCCTGTATAACCCTTGAGTAAATGCCTGTTGGGCCAATAATCTTCTCGAAACGTGAGCTCCGCAGATTCTATCGTGAAGATCTTTGATTTTAACTTGGGCTTGTTTATGAGAGATGCATTCAATAAGTGATCTTCCCCCTGTAATGCGATATAAGATTTTATTATGAACAATGAATCGAGGGCATTTTGCTAAGAGTGATCGGGCCTCTTCTTTATTACTTGGGAGGATGTTGGAATTGAGGTATGCATAGAATGGTCTTCTCCAATCTTCAGCATCTTCATCTTCAGTAATATTGATTTGTATCGTATAGCTTATATTGAGACTGGAATGTTCTATGACCTCGATGTATGAAGTTCTCTTTTCACTGTTTTCGAGCATTGCAGCAATGTATGCTAACGTGTCAGTGTGGCAATTCTCGACTTCAGGGAGGTAAGATATTATTGTTGTTTAAAACTTGTTCATTTTCTCTTTGACCAGGATTGCGCAATCAACTATTTTCCCTGATGTTTTGAACATTTTGTTATAATGGTTGGCGACGAGTAAAGAGTCGACGTAAACAGCTATTTCTTCCGCCCCAAGTTCAATAGCAAGATCCAGTCTATAGAGGATAACTTCATATTCGGTTTCATTGTTGGTTGTATAGAACTTGAGTTTAATAGTTTTCTAGATGCGATGGTTGGATGGTGTAATGAGGAAGATGCCGATTCTTGATCCTCGTGGTCTAGTAGATCCGTCTGTAAAGAGTCTCCATCCTGTGCTTCGTGACCATGCGTCTGGTTCTGCTATTGATTCTTCAGTTAGTACTTCATCGAGTTCTTCCCAATCGGGGTAATCAACTGGAAAATATGCTAAGAAATCAACTACTACTTGTCCTTTGGTAGATATATGAGGCTTGAAGAAGATGTCATATTCACCGAGGAATACAGACCATTGTTGAACCCTTCAAGATTTTTCTTTTTTAGAGAGTACAAGTTTGAGAGGGAAACTTGGTAATGATTTTAATGGGATGAGCTTGGAAATAGGGTCGAAGTTTCTGAGAGCTGTATACCAAGGCGAGTAGTTGTTTTTTAGTTATTGTATATCTTTTCTCATTAGGCATGCGAGCTTTGCTGATGAAGTAGATTGGTTTTTCTATACCACTGTCTTCTCGAATAAGGATAAAGCTAATGGAATCATCGGTAGTTGATAAATACATTGTCAGCATTTTGCCATCAATAGGAGTATTCATTATAGAATGACACCCCAAGTATCTTTTAAAATCCTGGAAAGCCATTTCACAGTCAGGGGTCCAAATCATTTCCTTGGGTTGTTTTTTGGACAATGGAGTTGGATTTCCTTGAAGAAGGAGGTAAAGAAGTTTGCATCGATCAAATGATTTAGAGATAAACCTGTGAAGAGTTGCAATCTTGCCACTAAATTTTAGTATATATATTTTAGTTTGAGGAGATGGCATAGCCATGAGTGCTTTGATTTGTGCCGGATCAATTTTGAATCCTCTCTTACTAACCAGATGCCCCAAAAATTTACCCGATACGACACCGAATTTATATTTTTCTGGGTTGAGTTTCATCTGGTAGGTACAAAGGATATCGAAGATGGTTTGGAGGTTATTGCAATGATCTTCTCGCTTTAAACTTTTTTATATCATATTATTGATGTATACCTCCATGATTTTGTCTAAATGATCTTTAAACATTTTTGTAACCAGGTTTTGATAAGTGGCTCCTGCATTTTTTAATCTAATAGGCATTACTGTGTAACAGTAGAGACCTCTTTCTATGACAAAACTTGTTTTCTCTTGGTCTTCTTCGGTGTGAGGAACCTGATTGTAGCTGGAGACTACATCCATCATTGAGTGAATTTCGTGCCCTGCTATAGAGTCGAGGAGTTGTGGGATCAGTGGGAGAGGAAAGTTATCTTTTGGTGTGAACTTGTTGGGTTATGTAAAGTTGACACAAACTCTAATTTTTCTATTCTTCATTAGGACATCCACTATGTTAGAAACCCATTTGGGATATTTAGCTTCCCGAATAAATCCTACACGATGGAGTTTATCAATTTCTTCATTTATGGCTTTGCAAAGGCGGGGAGCTAAATTTCGACGCTTTTGTACTACTGCTTTACTGTCTGGAAGGAGGTTCAGTTTGTGGCATGCGATCGAGGGATCTATGCCGGGTATATCTTTAAAAGACCATGTAAAGATGTCGACATATTTCTTCAGGAGTTGTATCATGGTTTCTTTATCATCGGATGATAGCTTTGAGCCAATAAAGGTATTTCATTCGGGTTCATCGAGTTCAATGGAGTTCACTACCTAAGTATCATGTTGCTCGAATGTGTGTGTGTGGGGGGGGGGGGATTTCTTGTTGTAATTGCTATACTTTTAGAAGTTTTTTCGTGTGAAAATTGGCAGTGGTATTGTCGCACATAAGTGTAACTGCTTGACTTCCTTTAATTTCATAGACTCCGTGATCTGTTAGAAATCACAAGGCTAGATAATATGTCGAAGGTACTGCCTTGATCGAATATAGCCAACATTGACCTAAGATTCCCAAATATTTTGACTCAACATCTATGATAACAAATTTGATAAAAGTGGTTTCTGATCCCGCTTGAACAGGCAAGGTGATTTCTTTCGTGGCCGATTCTTTAGAACCGTTAAACCCTGTGATGGTGGTTGTCGAAGCTTTTACTAAGTCCTTTAGTCCCAGAACGTTAATTACTCTTTTGAACAGAACATCTGTTATGCTTCCTGTATCGACAAGAAGCGTGTGTAGTTATTTTATTCCTATTTTGAGTATAATGACTAGAGGCTCATCATGAGGGTATTTGATATGGCTTGTGTCGCAGTCCTCGAATGAAATATGGTACAGACGTTTTGATTTACTGGAGTTGGGGAGAAGTTTTGCAGACTTGTCTGAGGATGTCATTTTGTAACAAGATGTAATTTTAACGTCTTGTTTTATCTTTTTTCCTTTCACAATCTCAATCATGTAAATGGCGAGTTTGCCCTTGCCCTTGCTCTTGTTCAACGTCTTTTCTTTTTAGTTTCTTCTTCGAGAAACTTCTGAACGTCGAGTACATAATTGTGAACTCTTCTAACTAACAGAATGCGAAGAAAAATTTAAATTAAAGAGTAATAGTTATCCGTCTTGTGGCTATACACGTTGTGATATTGGCACAAAGGTTTATTTTGTATATCTGGAATTGCCTGTGCTTCCTAATATAATTTGTTTCCCTTTACCATGGGTAAGATAGCAGAGAGTGTGGTTGTCATAGGAGGTAAGACTAGAACGGGTCTGTCTGGCCTTTCGTCTCTTTTCGTAGCGTTACTAGTATTTCTTCCGTGTTGCTTGGGTGTTCTAGTATTGACTAACTTTTGAGGTGGCGATGAAAATACTTCATTGGAATGGATGACTAATGAACTCTTCATCTTATCCTTTTTGAATTGTTCTAATTCGATGTAGTTATTAATAATATCAATCATTTCAGTCACCGTTCTGGTCTTGTGCAAGGTTAGTTCTTCTCAAACTTTGGAGTCGATATGTAGTGCTGAGGTGAATGCTAGAACGACAATCTTGGGATCTGAATTCCCCATCTTTCGTATTTCTTACAAGACATGCTTGTAAAAGCTCGTCAAGGTTTCTTTCGCACCTTGCTCGAAGAAGAACAATGAATCTATAGTTATTTCTAGCTCTTTAGCATGAGTATAATTTGACTCAAAGAAGCGCTGTAACTGGCTAAATGTATTGATAGAGCCTTCGGGGATAGTATGGAACCACCTAAGAGGTTCCTCCTTTAGGCTCATATTAAATAATTTGTACAACATGTGATCGAGTTTGGAATACAATCCAACTGCAGCTCCGAAGTATTGAACATGGGTGAGAGGGCCAGTGAGGCCTGCATACTGATTAAATTTTGGCATGTGAAAATTTTCGTAATCGATATGACTTTGAGATGAGGCAAAATGGAATTTGTTTCAATTCTATCGAGAGTAGACCTTCGGCCTGGGATGTCAAAGTTTATGGCTTGGATCCTATTATTTAAGTCATCCAAGGTGATAAATTATAGTAGAGGATTTAGTGTGGCTGCAACCTATGGATCAAAGTCTTCCTGTCCTACAGGTCCCAATCGGCCTTGTATAGGCCATCTCACTGGTAGTGGTAGAGTTTGACGACGTGCACATCGACTTCCTAAAGTTGTTGATACTGAGAATGTAAGTCCATAATGCCAAGAAACCTTATCTGGATTTCTTGATCTGGATTGAGAAGTTTGTGCTTGTTCTTCTCTTAGCTGGTTTTCTCTTTGGGTCGCCGTGGAGCGATGATCACTTCGGACCTGAGGAGGTGACGTTTGACAGCCAGTGAGCCAATCTTGAGTTTTTTGTAAATGTTCTATTTCTTTCTGATGTGTTCGACTCTGTTGGTCCAAGGCCTTTTGCCTTTCATCTCTTTCAACTTGAAGATCTTGGGCGTGGATTCGCTGATCTTCAAACCTTTGGACCCGGTCAGACCCCATTTGTTTCTGAAGTTCGATCATGGTACTGTGTAGATCGACTGTTTTTGGTATCGGGCTGATCTCATGGTTCTTTAGCGTACTGGAGGCACTTTGGAGATTCATGTTTGTCATCAGACTGTCTTAAATCACAGGTAGTAAAGAAAAGTATGGAATTCACACAGACCGTGCCAATTGTAATGGCGTATTTTTTAGGAGGATAATCTTTGCCAATACTTCTAGTATGGATTATGCAATAATAAGCTAAAACAAATAGGATTTTACGTGGAAACTTAGTAAAGACTGAGAAAAACTATGACCTCGAGGAGGGTTTTGATGAGAAATCCAATAAGTTGTTAGTTATTACAATTTGATGTTTGGTAAGAAAGTAAAAATGAACGGATAGTTAAGTTGAGGATAAGAATAACTCATTCTCTGCCTATATTTATAGTAGATACAGGCAATTTAAAAAAAAAATAGTTTCCTATTTCGGGGGTAGTGGGCAAACGTCGCGGGTCTCCTAACGACTCTATTTGACCATGCATAACGGCTACTTTTAGTAGGTTGGGAGCTGTGGTCACAGATGTGACATCTTCCCGAATGATGGAATGTCTTTGACTAAGATCCGTTGGCTTCTCTTTGTCGAATCTGGGAAATATGCTACTACAATCATGTATAGGAATGAATTGGGATTTTTATCAGGACTTAATATGAAGACTTTAAATAGTTTCTTCTTGACTTTTGAATCAAGAACTAAGATGCTTATACATTTAAGATCTGCAGATGTAGCTTGAATGACGTACATTTGAATTTATGGTTAGACTACATTACAGGTTTACTGGTTCTTATTATTGAGATTAGATTTTGAATATCATTACTATGTTATGGTGGTTAATGGTGGTAAGAATGGTTGTTGTTGGGCACCTTATTAAGGCTGGACTATTAAGTTTGGGCTATTAAGTTTCATATTAGTTTTTTGTGGATATTTATAATGCATAGTCTCCTTTGACAGATATGATTGCGGGTTATTTCATCTGGTTGGTTTAGTCTTTAGGCACCGTTAGTTTCCTTACTATTGTAAATGGTTATACGAGAGTGGTCTTATAATCATTTCAAGACATTATGTTAGTGTCAGAATCAGCGATGATTTACTTTGGACACGGTAGCTTAGTGATGGCATCATTCTTCGTTAGAATAGTATTCGACTGTAAAGTATACTAATCCTTACACATTCAAACATTGTAAAACTAATCCTACATTAAAACCCCCAATGCCTACCGCATATATACCCCTTACTAATATAGTTGGGAGTGCTCAGCCTATCGAGCCACTAGAAAACTTAAGGGGAGCCTTTACAAGTTATAATGGAACAGTCTGGATTGGGTTTGGCTCTATTTCATCTTTAAAGGGTCTGGTTCTATGTCCCATTCCCACCTCAAAATTTTCTCTTAGTCAATGAAATGAAGTTAGATTCCGAAAAATTAAGTTTCCTGCTATTTTTTGCATTTAGATTCCTACTACGATTTCATCTAGTCGCCAATCCGATCGTGATACTGAGTCAATGCTTGTTTTGTTTTTTTTTTTAGGTGAGAGGATGAGGTGGAATAGCACTAAAATTTGAGTTAGAAATTTTCTCTTTGACTGAAGGTATAGACGTTCTACTAAAAGTCCTGACTTGACTTCAACATCTCACTATCTGTTTAGCTAAGCACTTTTTTGACCACAAATTATTCAGTTTCTCCACAAATCATCATAAACAGTCTAAAACCCACATTTTCTCTAAATTTATCATAGATTAATGCAACACAAATAAAGGGGTGGTTTACGAGCAACAGCTCAAAATTACAACTTGCAAATCACATACCAAAATACCGAAATATATATGGGACAGGTTCAACATACCCCACATCAGAAGAGATGGAGAGCAACCATTGGTAATAAGATAGGAGATGAGGTAGGAGAGAAAGAAGAGATAGGGTAGAAGAAAGAAGGATGTAGGGGAAGTGAAAGTAAGTAAGAGGAAAGAGATACGGGAGCGGAGGGAAAGGGGTGGAAATATTAAAAAAAGGATTTAAATGGCCGAAGGGAGGGAGGGGTAGAGAGAGAGAGTGGAGACGATGAGGGGAATAAGAAAGGTGAGAGGGAGAGGTAGGGAGATAAGGAAATAGAGAGGGGAGGGAAAAGGGATAGAGAAGTAACATAGTAGTGAGAGAGAGAAGAAGAGAGAGAGAAAGATTTTATCAGGTGGTAAAGGGGATAGAGAAAAGTAGTGAAAGGGAGGACAATGGTATGAAAATAAGTCAGATAGATAGGTAGAAGAGAGTGGAGAGTTTCAGTGGATGTGGTATAGAAAGGGTATAGTAGACAGGTGGATAGCTAGGTATAGAGATAAAGAAAGTGGAGGGATAGGGGAGAGAAGGGCGAGGAGAAAAAAAATGAACAGTCAATGCAAACACAATCCCCCTACCTTAAACCGTCCTCGGTGGTTGAAAACAACCAACACCACGGTATATAGGGAAAACAGCAGTAAAAAACAGTCAAAGGGAAACTAAAAGTTTTAGGTTAGAAGTGAGGCCAAACTTTCTAACCTACCTTCTAGTTTTTATTTTTGTTTTTGTATTTGCTTTTAACCTAATAATGACCACAATTGAGCTAACCCCCTATGAATTGTCATTTTTAGTCTTTTGTGACCCTAAAATCCCTGGAAAGTTACTCTCTCGAGATGAAATTAATATGAGTACCAAAAATACCCCTAGCTTGGCCATACCCACAAAGAAAAAGATGAAGAACTGATTGTCATCATCACCACGAGAGCGGAGAAGGCACAAAGCAAGGTTTTGATGTTTCACCGTCATCTCAGAATCGTGTCCACATTCGAATTCTCCATAAATCTTTTAAAATCGAGTCCACAATTTGATTCTAAAGCAAGTTCGATGTTCACTGAGGTTCAGAGATGATTTGAATTTTGGAAGGTGATAGATTATTTTTGGAAGATGAAAGCCATGTTTTTGGGTTTGAAGTTTTGAAAGCCTAAGTTTTTGGGTTTATGTTTTTTGGGGGTTCCTTTTTGGGTTTTTTTGTGATGACGATTTGGAAGGTGATGATGATGACTTTTGAAGATGAAAGCTAAGTTTTGAGGGTTAATTTGAAGTTTTGAAAAGCATAAGTTTGGGGTGTTAATTTTTTTGGGGTTTTTTTTGGTGAATTGGTTTTGTGAATGTTGATGATGATGTTGTTAATGAATTTCTGTTTTAATTTAGCTTTGATTTTGTTTTGTTTCGTAATTATGTATACTTAGTTTCAGAGCTTCAATGGCGGAGAAGGGATGAAAAGGGTAATTTTGATTTACACAAAAGCTAACAGCTCTGGAGTTAGCCACATTCGTGGTCATTGTTTCGGGTCTAAAAGTCAAATAACCATCTTCTTTTTGAGATTTTGCCAACTTTTATAAAAAAAACAACACATTTCAAGGGTAAGCAGTTCCAAAAGATCTCACCCTTCTCACTTTGACCAAAAACAAACATGGCTTAATAGAATCCCTTTATTAGACAACCCACCTCTAGTTGTAAATGTATTATGTAAATGCATAAACTATATGATTATATCCCAAAACATGAAATTTTAAATGAACTAAACAAATTAAATGAATTTCAAGTACCTAGCTTGAAAATCCCAAGAGTAGAGTAGTAATGCAGAGGAGAGACCAATTAACGTAATGAGATGACAAGAACAAAATTGAGAGGAAGATAGGAAAAACCCTACAGATGAGATGATGAAAACCCAATTGCTGTGGAAAAGAACAAAGAAAGACCCTAAATTACAGATTAAGAGAGGAGAGGGATATCGTAGTAAGTAAGTAGAGAGTAAGTAGGGGAAGTAAATACTCGTAGATGAGTGATTAAAGAACCCAAAAATTCCAAATGTAGAGGTTCAGAAGAACATAAAAGCCCTAAATCCCAAAATTTCCCTCTCCAAGATCACCGGGTAGCCTCAATTTTTTGAGTTCTTGATGAAAGCAAAGGAACAAAATCTTTCTTTTCTCCTTACTTTCTCTCTTCCCTTCTCCTCAAAGACTCCTCAAAACAAAAGCATCTATATCTTCCCTTAAATCAATTTTTCTCTTCTTTTTTGGTGAACTCACAGGATTGATTGAGGCTCATGAATTTTAAACCAAAATTGAATCCTCAAGGTCTAGGTATTATTATTTTAGGTATTTATTCCTGATTTAGGTTCTTTCAAATTGTTTATGGTTGAAATTTGGTATGATTTTACTTTTGAGTTCCTTAATTTTTTATTATGTTTCTCTCAATATTTTTGCTGATCATGTATTTAATGTGGGTTCTCATTGTGACTGTAGTTAAGGGGTTTTATGATTTTGCTTTTTGGTTCTTTAAAACTTCTTTGCGATGTAAGGAATTTATTTATAAATTTGTTTATTTGAACCTAAATTATGCTTCCCTTTTGAATGATAAAACAAGAGTATCATGTTTAACAAAAATACTGTAGGTGAAAGGTTTTCAATCATCACAACTTACTATTAAAGCTAGCTAGTACTGGAGTAGTTTAGTGTATAATAGTGTGTATGTTGTAAAGTCAGTTTTGGCTTATTAAAATCCCAGCTCCATACATCACAACACTACAATAGATGGTTAATTTTGAGTTATTCCCACTAGTTATAAACCCAAGTTACCCTGCCTGCTTAAGCGCTTGAATAGCAGTTGTTAGTCTGTATTTTTCTTATACCATAGTTGCTGCTTCCATCCTTTGCTAATAGCTTTTTGAACTCCAAAGATTATTGCTTGAATGTCAGCCAAATAACTGGTTGTAATACCATCTCGCTATACCTAATAA